>CM053792.1:96055793-96298293 GCA_028749045.1 Cupressus sempervirens
ATATTAATTTATGGAAAAGATTTAAGTTCGCATGAATGAGTTTTAAATATAAGAGATTAATTTAAAAGATAAAAACATGTGAACTTGAATAAAAGTATTTTAATAAAGTACGCATGAGATTAAAATTATAAATTAACTTTAAAAGCAAAGTCAAAGTGGAAAGTTAAATAAAGTAATTTAACAATTCACTTAAAGTGCATGAAGGATTAATAAAAGAATATCTTAATTAAAAAGAAAATTAATTGTGCATGAATGAATTAATTAAATAAGAGAGAATTAAATATTGGAGATAAAAGTTAAAGTTTAAATTTAGAACTTGATTATATTTATTTAATTTAATAATAATATATTTAGAGTGCATTTTTAAATAAATGCTAAATATTATTGTTATTTAAGTTAATAAATATTTTATCAATTAAGTTTCTAAAAATGAAATTAAAAGTGAAAAGATATTTAATTATCATAAAGATTATAGTTCGCATGAATTATGCATGAGTTAAAAATAAAATTAATTAAAAGATAAAAATGTGAACTTGAATAAAGATATTTTAATAATGTGCACATGAGATTTAAAAAAGTTATAAATTTATTAAAGTAAAGTGGAAAGTTAAATAAAGTAATTTAACAATTCACTTAACGTGCATGAAAGGAATAATAAAATAATAATTTTAATTAAAAGGGAAATTAATTGTGCATGAATGAATTAATTAAATAAAGTAATTATTATTTTAGAGTTGTGGGGACAGAAGCCCTAAAAGGTAATTAGATTCTATATTAGAGGGTTTTGGGTCATTATTGCACACACAGGTTTTTAGGGAACACACTTTTGGAAAGGGGAGCAAAGAAATCTTTGGAAGCTTGGAAGGGTTCGGATTAGCAAGGGTTTCACCAGATTGTTAGCATCAGATCAAGGTAGGGTTTGTGAACCATTCTAGAAACACTTTCGGATCTTTGTCTTCTTCGTGCTTGTTGGAAATTGCTTTCTCAAATTTTATTGAATGAATCTTGCTACCTTTCTTCTGAATCTTTTGCGATTTGATTTCTTCTGGGAATCGGGATTAAAAAAAAAAAAAAAAACTATTTAGAAAACCTTGTTTTACTTCTGAAAGAAATTTAGTATTAAATTGAAATTTGGGTTTTGAATTAAAATGGAATTAAGAAATTTAAATTTGGAAGGGGTTTGTTTTTGGAAATGAAAATCTTAGGATTGAAAATTCGAAGGGTTCAATTTATTTTTCCTATCAGTTTAATATCGTAAATGTTATTAAAATATGTATATATTAAAATAATATTGTTATGAAGTTCGTTGAGAAAAATATTATAAAATAAAGAATATAGAATTATAATACAATTCTTAAAATTTTCATATATAATAATTTATCTAAATTTATTAGAAGGGTTGTTCTTCTAATAATCAAAATTATTGAAATTTGACTTAGTTAAAAAAAAAAAATAATAATAATAATAATAATAATAATAAAATAAAATAAAATAAATAAATTTAAATAATAATAATAATAATAATAATAATAATAATAATAATAAAATTTATAAAAAAATAAATAAAATAAAATTAATTAATTAATTAATTTAAAAAAAATAATAAAAATTTAAAATAAATAAATAAATAAATAAATTAAAAAAAAAAAAAAAAAAAAAACGAAAATTGAAACCTTACATTAATTCAACAATATATTATCAATCAAATCCAACTGTGAGACTATGATGTTTTCTATGGACTGTCTATATTTCTTTTTGGATTTTGGTGTTGTTTAGATGTCGACCAGTCTAGGATGTACACCAGAGGTTTTGTGAGATTTCTTGGATACTATTATGTGGCTAGATGTTATGATGATTCTTGTGATTCAAATTGGAGTTTATACTTATGAGATTTGTTTTGTGAGCATTTATGTGTATTTGGATTTAGTTTGATCCATCTTGTTATCAGGTTGCCTGTTAAGGAACCAAGTTTGATCTTTATGGGTGTTGTGGTATGGGACACAACTGCGTTTTTATGTGCTTAGGAGAGGTTGTCTAGGTACGTGACTTGGGAGTGGCTTGCATAGGGGTCCGGGACCCAAAGTGGTCAGTACCAGGGTAACCTAATGCAAGTTATGTAATAAGTGATAATCTAGTAATTAAAATTTATGGGGGGAAACACACTAAAAAGATAAGTTAGAGATATTTGATCCACCCATGCCTTGAGTGCTTGTATAGACTAAGGATGGGAATGAGATGAGTGCCTCGTCTTCTTGAGAGGGCTTTCTAGTTTTCCACATGTGTGATGTTGAGGGTCCGGGGTTCAGAGTAACCAGTCCAGGGTAACTCAACGCTTGAGGGTCCGGGGTCTATTTAGAGATCAGTCCAGGGTAACTCAAGCAGCCATGTGATGACACTCCCTAGTATGTAGCCTGAGTCTCCTCTGTAGTTTTTGTGTATCTCTGGTGGTGTACTTATTGTTGGATGTGGTGTACTTATTGTTGGATGTGTTTATTGTGGTTACTTACTTTCATTGATGATGATTGGTGTTTCATTATGTTGTACTTTTGACATGTGATTTTTGACTTGAGGAGGATTATCTTTTGTTGACTTTATCTTGTGATCTTGGTATTTGGTTTATACTTGGTTTGTGTATGATGTTTGGTTATGTGATGTCAGTATTGGATTGAGTGTTCTTTCTTTCTGGTTTATTTCATCTTCTTGAGTAGTATGTGTTACCTTTGAGATAGTTTTGGCTAGTAGGTATTCCATGCCTAGGAGTGTTTTATGTTTGATAGTTGTTTGTGGATCGTTCATTATCTTCCCTGCACGGTGGGAGTGGAAGCCTGACTAGGTAACCACGCGGTCGGGAGGTAGTGCCTTCTTACCATTTGGGTTCCCCTTCACATTGCTAGCTGTTGGATGTTCGTTGCAGAAGATGTACCTTTATCATTCTTATTTCTTATCTTAGAGACTTCTTTTCGATGATGTATATATGTTATCATATATCCAGGTGTATTTGTTGTGTATGTTCATATTGCGTCCGCATTAATGTTATCTTGATGTTGTTTAAACTTCAAAAGAAAAAAATAGTTCAGTAAACATTGTAACATGTTAGGTTTATTTCTCTTGGGTTCCTGAGCGGGGCGTTACAATTCCCTCTTCTTTTGCATATCCTTTGCAAACTAACCTTGCTTTATTCCTTGTTACTTCACCATTCTTATCTAATTTGTTTCTATACACCAACTTAGTTCCAATAGTATTCTTGTTCTCAAGTCTGGGTACTAGTGTCCAAGTTTTGTTCTTCTTAGTTTGATCAATTTCTTATTTCATGGCTTGGCTCTAGTCTTAATTTTATAATGCATCCTTCACTGATTTAGGCTCATGCATGCTTAAAAACATGTGTCATTTCTTAATGTATTACTTTTTATTGGTCTTTCTTTTTTTTTATCTCCAATGATTTGTTAGGTAGGGTGATGTCTTCTCACATACTTTGAAAACCTTAGTTCTATTCTCCTTTCTACAATGGGTCTTTCATGAAGTTCAATTTTAGATATATTGTGCAATTCTCTATTAGGTAACTAGGCATTCCTTTCATGTAAATTGATCTTAGTATCAAAATATACCTTGAATCCTGAATGCAACTTGGCTCCTAAATACAACTTAGTATCCATTTTATGTGACATGACAATCACTGATTCTTGTTGATTAGCAACTTGGTTTGTAGAATTATCAACATTATCAAACATGTCTTCATAGTAGTACATAAAGGTTTTGTGATTTTTAGGTGTCTTCCTTGGTTCATCTTCATGTGCTCCGTATATTCATCAAACTTTACATTTACACTTTTCACAACTTTGTTAGTGTTAGTATTTAAACACTTATAAGCTTTATTTCTTGGGGAATATCCTAGGAATATACCTTCTTCACTTTTTGCATCAATTTTATCATTTATGTGGTCTGTAAGAATGTAACACTTGCTTCTAAATACCTTAAATTATTTGACATTGGGTGAGTATCCATACCATAATTCAAAAGATGTGGAATTTATACCTTTCTTGATTTGTACTTAATTCAAGCTCTAGATAGTTGTATTGACAACTTCTCTCTAGTATTTCAAAGCAACATTCTTCTCCATCATCAGTATTCTAGCACAATTCATTACAAATGTGTTTGTCCTTTAAGAAATCCCATTTTGTGGAGGGGTCCTAGGTGCATACATTTGTCTTTTGATTCCTCTATCATTGTAGAAGATTTCAAACTCATTTGATGTAAACTCTCCACCTCTATAAGATCTCAGAGATTTTAAGATTTTACCAGTTTCCTTTTCAAAATTTTCTAGATACCACTTAAACATTTCAAAAACATCAAATTATTCTCTTAAAAACATTGTTGTCATCATTCTGGAGTAATTATCAACAAATAGGATAATATACTTGTCACCTTTGTAGCTTTGCACATCAATTGGTCCACAAATCAATATGAACTAATTCCAAAATTTCTTTTGAAGTATGAGTCTTACTTTAAAACTAGACTTTGTCATCTCATCTAACTAACATTGTTTGTGAATCACATTATCAAGTTTCTTCAATTTTGGAAAACCTCTGATTCTTTTCATCTTACTGATGCTAATCAAATTGTTAAAATTTACATGACATAACTTTTTATGTTGTAGCCACACATCATCAAATTGTACAAAAAGACAAGTAGCATCATTCATGTCAAGATAGAATATATTACCTCTAGTATGATCTCCACTTCCAATTATTTTCCATCAGTATCATAGATCTTAGCCTTCTTATTATCAAATTCAACTTTGTATCCTAAACTGTTCAATTGTGATACACTCAATAGATTATAATTAAGTCCTTCCACATTGTAAGAAAGTTCACATATGATCTTTTCTATCAATATTATTGACCCTTTTCCTTTTATCAGATAGGGTACGTCATTACCAAATCTAACACTATTTCCATTGTAATACTCAAGGGTAATGGACTTACTTTTGTCTCTAGTCATGTGATGTGAAAATCCAATATCAATGATCCATCTGTCACTTTTCTTCACATAACATATCCATGTAGTTGCCTCATCTTTATTAGAATAATCTTTCATAGAAACATACACAAATTCATCATCATGATCATCAGATTCATCATTGGATTCTTCTTCAACAACGTAAGAAGCCTTCTTTCCCTTCTCCTTATAGCCTTTGTTACTATCATATTTTCTACCTCTTTATTTTTCTTTTTTGGTTGACTTTCTAGGACATCTTGCTACAATATGAAAACCTTATTGCAATTAAAACATATGATGGGTAAGCTACCTTTGTATTTTCCTTTGCCTCTATGAAATTTCCTAGCCAACAGTGCTTACAGTTCTTCTAGCTCTCTATCATCTATATCACTATCACTAGTAGCATGTTTGACCTTTTTCTTTTTCTTATCTTTCAATTCTTTTGGTGTTAGCTTAGCTTTGAAAGTATATTCAACATTCTCATATTTGAAATTATCATGATTTGAAAGTTCAAAAGTAGTGAGTCTAAAAACTAGCCCTTCAAGGGGCCATACTACTACCAGGAGCATACCTTAGTTCTTGTATAGTAGAGACTCTAACAGAATATATAGGTAGTAGGGCTCTCAATACTTTTCTTATCACAATCTCATCTTCAATCTATCCATCAGATCCTCAAATTGCATTAACAACATATTTAATTCTTGCACAATATTGGACTATAGTGTCACCTTCTTGCATTCTCATTTCATCAAATTTTCCTCTAAGAATTTCATCTTTGGCTCTGAAAACATTCATGTCTCCTCTAGAGATCTTATATAGGGTGTCCTACATCTTCTTAGTAGAATCACATACTTTAATGTCATCAAACTCTAAATAGCTTAGGGAAGATGCAATCTCCAACATTGGTCGATTGTGTTCCTTCTTCTATTTCAATTGTTCAATAATTGGTTCCCCAACTACATCAACATGTTTAGTGGTGATAGTTGATTGTGAATAATCGCCAAGTCCTCTTAGATATAGATTCATCAAACTTTGCCATGCAGGAAAGTTTTCATTGTCTAAATTAGACACCTCCTTTCTATACATCTTGATCTTTAGCTTTAAGTACCTTCAAATTTTTTCTTCACAAGAACGTGATGCTTTGATATCAATTTTTGGAATATGTAGAATAACTGAGAGAGAGGGTGAATTAGTTATCCAAGATCCAAATGTACAAATAAAACTATTTAGTACTTCAACTTATACTTATGCATGTATTGAGCATTCAATATCTTACACTTTTACATATTGTTGTCCTAGGTCAAAATAACTTTGCAGAAATGTAAACATGAAATACCACAAAATCAATTACACATTTTGACACAAGATTGAATGTGGAGACCCAATTAGGAGAAACCACTAGTAACATGCTACCAAATTTCACTCTTCTGAAGTGAGCCTTGTAAGGAGCCAACCTTGTTAAAGGTTACAATGCACACTGTTAAATATGACCTTGGTTAAAGGATTTCAATCACCTTGTTAGGAGTGAGCCTTCTTAGAGGACTTTAGAACATTCCATTAGAATGGTACTATGTTAGAGGATCTACTCATGACTATCAGGTCAACCTTAATCCAAAGGATTTATCTAGACTAATACATTTATTAGAAAGTAACAATAGGACTTGATCTGATAGAAAAACAACTCACTTGCAGATTACAGATCAATTATTTAGTCCTCCATACTTCTTGGCATTCATCCTCTTCATCTCTAATAGTGTGTTTAACCTTTAAGCCTTCATCTCCATAAGCCTTCTTTCTTAGTATACCAACTATAGACTCTTTCATTTGGCCACCATATGAAGCAACACCCTAGATTGCTTGTCTATCTCAAGTTCGAGCTCTTGACAAATTGTTTGTGGCTTGTTATTTCCTTTTATAGAGAATTTAGATCTTTTTCTTCTTAACCACAATCATCCATTTTAGGATTAGGTCAAATTCATTGAATCTTCCCATCTTTCCATTTTGTTCCTCCTAGAAACTTCCTTAACAATCCTCTTTGATTTCATCTCAAAATGATTTATCTTGAATTCTATGCCACCAACTCATCATACTTATCTTCCACACACTTCACACAATTCAAAAAATTAACTTTTTCAGCTCAGATTCATCAAATCTCTAATCAAACTCATTTTACTAGTACTCGGCAATAACATGTTGTTTGCTTGATAAACACTATCCTCTAATGCTCAGTCATCACTGGGTTGTTTGACATATACTAAGTTTCACTTAGTCATTACTGCCATCTTCTGATGCTTGATACATACTAATATTTCTTCACTCAAAACCTACTATATTTCTCTTTGCTCAACACATATTGAACATATGTCACTCAACTTCAACTAACTTTATACTTGACTTCCACTAAATTTTTGCTCAGCCTAAATTGACTTGCTCAACTTCCACTATTTTCTCAATCAAGCTTGGCAACCACATTTCTTTACTTAGGCTTCTTATAGTCTTTTCTCAAGTATCATTTCATTATAGCCTTAACTAGATAAACAATACACTATATCATCAAAGTCTTGCTTGGGTTTAGTGCTCCTTTTATACACCATATAACTCAACCTTTCTCTAGGTTCTCTTATTATCATTTCTTTTCAAATTCTCTTCATCAATCAATGAAATGATAACATTCAAACCAAAGTAAGCAATTCTTTCACCAATAAGTAGCAGGTTTGACATTAGTGAAAACATAATGGTTTTTCCATGATAGGTTTCATCAATCTTCTCCATTTCAAAAATCTCTTTTCAATAGCCTTAGGGCCAAAGCTTGTTTAGAAAATGCATAATAAATTTAGGTAAAAATATTACCCAAAAAAATCTAAATAGTTCAGAACCTACTTCTATTTTTCAAACAAAATAATCCTCCTAAAGGATCTAGAATTTGGAACTTCATGTTACAATGTTGTCCCCTTATCTTTAAAAATATAACATGGGACATAGGTCTAGGTAGGGAGGCCCTATTGTGGGAAGATTCTTGCAATGGGTTACCTCCTTTCGATAGCTCAAATTTACCAAGTAACATAAAATATACCCTTATTAATAGATGGGGTAAACAAGTTAGTGATTATAAGAAATTTTATCAAGACAACCATAAGAATGGATGGTATTGGAAATCCATCAAATATATAAATCTATCTTTCTAGGAAAAATAGATCTATAATCAATTTATGAACAATAGTCCATCAATTTATGAACAATAGACCAACTAGTCATAAAGAAAGGTTAGATAGACTAGTTTGGGGTCCATCAAAGAGTGGTAAATATACTATAAAAAAAAGTTACAATATGATAACAAACTCTCAACAATGGGAAAAAAATGACATTCCTCACAATATTTGTTGGAACTATGTATGTCTCCCAAAGGCATGCACTTTCCTATGAGCAACATTGCAAGATAGAGTACATACAATTGATAAATTCACTAAATGAGGTATTGAGGGACCAATAAGATGTTCTCTATGTGAAAATGATTAAAAAATGGAAGAGCACTTGCTTTATCTATATCCTTATACAAATAAATGTTGGAAATGGTTATGTAAGAAACTTAACTGGTTAGTAGCATTCCTTGAAAAAATTAAAGACTGTTTGAGTAGTTATCCTAAAAAGAGCAAGTTTAGAGTCTACAATAATCTATGGAATATATACCCTTCTATCTTGTTATGGGAGATATGAAAGGAGAGAAATAGAAAGATCTTTTATAGAAATAGTATGGATCTAACCTCGATATTTAGTAAACTAGAAGCATGTATTGTAGAAGGTGGAAATAATTATCAAAGGAATTCTCAAATACAAGAAGGATCTTTCTATGAATGGAATGCTGATATATGTAAAATTTGGTTTAATCCCATTTACCATATGTTAATCTACTCTAAAACTAATAAACTAGCAAGAAAAGATTGTAAATGAGAGTCCCCAACAACTAGTTGGGTCAAACTCAACTTTGATAGGGCTTCTAGATGTAATCTTGGACCCGCGGGTCTTGGTTGTATTATTCACTTGGATAATAATTCATAGTTATTCAAGCTATCTAAGTTCCTAGGATTAATGTCATGAACATTGCACAAAAAAATCAGAATGGTAATATTGTGTGGCCTTTTCTGTTAAAATGAAGTAGTCTCTCAAAAAAATGCATTTAGAGTTTTGTCTAGAGCGCATGTGTTGAGGTGTTTAGAGGGAAGAATCCTCAGAACAATAGTGAGGAAAGAGATAGCCATGATTTTCTAACAATGACATTTTCTGGTTTATTAAATGAAGGGCTGAGCACATGGTATATTTCAGAACAAAGGAAAGCATTTAAATAGAGGAAGTACATGGTGTGCTTGACTTGATGTCTCAACAAATGATTTAACAAAGTGGGGATCGTGAAATAATAAGACCCCAACATTTCAAAATCTTGATAAATGTTAAAGTAAAAAATTAACATGTAGAGTATATAAAAATCTAACAAATTTTTTAAATTTTTTTAAATAATTACTGGTTGAAATTGATTAGTTTTTAACCTAGGCATATCTATCTATCTATCTCTCTCTCTCTCTCTCTCTCTATATATATATATATATATATATATATATAGAGAGAGAGAGAGAGAGAGAGAGATCTAATTACTTTAAATTAAAAACTTATATTTAAATATTAAAGAATTGGATATCTCTTGATTATCTACATCTCTATATATTTGATAACTATAATATGTACATTGTAAGTTTGGCATCAGTAAAATGATTTTAATATACTTCAAGTTATAGTACATAGCAATAAAATTAAAATGTAATTAAATTATCACTTGATTGAAGAGCCTTGATTCTACCAAAGTGGTCAAAAGTATATTCTTGATCTAAAAAATAATTATATATAATTTGATTTTTGATAGACTTATAGAAGAGATTTTTTAATAAAATAACTGTATATTTTAATAAATATAATAATAAATAATATTAGAAAATAATTATCTATTTATTTATTTTTAAACTTAATCATATATATTTATATATTTTCAAATTTAATCACCTCTAATAATATGTAATAAAATTGACGTAACTTTTTATTGATGTAACCCTATATATATATATATATATAAATTCAATTTATAATAAATATAATAACTAAAAAATTAATTTTAAACTTAATGTGAGTAATTTTTAAAAATTGATATATATATATATATACACACACACACATATATATATATACATACATATATATATATATGTATATACATATATATATATAGATATGTATATACATATATATGCATATATATATATACATATATATACATATACATACATACATACATACATATATATATATATGTATATGTATATACATACATATATATATATATAGATATACATATATATATACATATACATATATATATATACATATCTATATATATATATGTATATATATATGTATATATATGTATATGTATATGTATATACATATATGTATATGTATATGTATATACATATATGTATATGTATATGTATATACATATATATATGTATATACATATACATATACATATATGTTTATTATATATGTGTATATATATATACACACACACACATATATATATACATATATATATGTATATATATGTGTGTGTGTATATATATATATATATATATATATATATATATATATATATATATGTATATATGTATATATAATGAAGGAAAATGCTAAGTAGTTTTATAGAATAAATGTATTAAATTTAAGTTTTTTTTAAAAATTTACATATAAATATCTAATAAGACATTGATATATATCAATAAGGTAAAGTCTATACAAGATAGAAAACCAAAAAAGTTCAAAGTATATACAAAGTCAATTTCTGACCAAGAAGACATAAATCTTGCATGAGAAATTGATGATAAATTTATTGAAGAATGAAAGGAAATTAATATTTCTGAAATTGCATCATGAACTATTTTCCAAAGAATACATGAATTATTTTTATAGAGGAAAGGGTGGTTGTTGTAGATGAGAAGGTGAAGCAAATGGAATTGAAATTGAAAATCTTGAGGGTGAGTTGAGAGCAATTTTTGCTATTGAGGTTGTAGTGTATTTTGTAATCATTGAACATTGGGGTTCATGCCATGGTTTACATTCATGCATGAAAGCATAGGAGTTAGGATAGAAGAGAAGATGATGCAAGAAATGAAGCCTCTTGTCTTATCTTGGCTATGCAAGCCTATGAGAATGGTGTTTGTGCCCTTGTTCCCCATCTTCACTTCCACATAAGGGTCTAGACTACCAATTATGTCCTTTGGTGGAAGGTCTCTCACCTTGTCCACATGAACATATAGATGTTTCATCTACTTCACCAAATCATATGTCAAAGTGGAGCACCCAACTCTGCCTCATCTGTGAGCTAATAATATTTACAATTTTGTTTGATTTGTTTTACAAAAATAAAATGATTTACCTTCTTACCTTAACCAATAAGAATTCAAAAAAATCTTGTTTAATAATTAGTGAAAATAAAAAATTAATTATATTTCTAATGTTTTTGTGCATAGAAAATTTAACAGTTTGTTTTTATTGATGGATTGAATGGTCAACCTAAAAAATGAGTAGGATGCATAAGTTACCTTCCTCAAAGAGGAACTAATAAATTTTGATGAGGATGTTTAATACCTTCTACTAGGTGACATATTAAGTAAAGTGATGACATGTCTTTCCAATAAGATATTATAATATTAATAATTTTCAAAAAATTGATATTAGTTATGTTCCATTTATAATTTTTGAATAAAAGTGAAGAAGACGAGTAAGTTGTGTAGGTTATAAATTATTTCATGGTTTGTGATTATGTGTAAATTTATTGACTATTTAGGGGGAAAAATTTTTACTTATCAATGTGAAGTGGGATTTTGCCCATTTTTTTGGTGTACCTCCATGGAGTAAAGAACTTAAAGCTAAAGCCTTTGGATATTCACATGGATCTTTTGATAGGGACCATGGAGTGCAAAATAGTCAAAAGTGTCATTTCAAAATGCTTACCCAATACCTCCCATGTTCATGCACTGATAGTAGTTCACTAAAAAAAACATTAGTACTTGTGATTAAATATGACATAGTCTTTGTGAAATGTCCCAATAGTGGTGCACAAATTGGGTCACTAGTAAAGTGATGCAAGTCTATTTATTAAATTTACCATGAAAAATTAAGAGATAAATAATATTATTAATAGTAGAAGGATTTCCTACATGTAGGACCCAAGACATCCATCTTCCTCATAAGATTACTAGCTTAAAAATAGTATCTTTGACATAAGTGAACTTATGTCAACACTACCTTCAGAATGTATAGGACCACTAGATCATTCACATTATTGTTGAATCTTGGATCCTTGAGTAAGGAATGTATAGACCATGATTTTATTTAAGTGACCTTATACAACAATTATTTTTTATTTGTTATGAAATTTATAATATAAATTCTAATTTACAAGTGTAAAGCTCAATCTATAATAACTAGCTTGAATAAATCCTTCAAATTGAGGTCTTGTTTCAAAAATAATTTGAAACAAAAAATATAATATTTTTCTGAAATTATCTAATAAATATAATATATACATTGTTAGTTTAACATTTGTGAATTGATTTTAAAATGCTTTTAATTATAATACAAAGTGAACAAATTAAAATGGAATTAAATTATCACTTGATTGAAGAGTCTTAATTTTGCCAAAGTGTTCAAAAGGATATATAATAAAAAATAATATTAGAAAATAATTATCTATATATATATATATACTTATTTATTTTTAAATAAAATATAGTATATTTTTAAAAATTTAATCACCTTTAATAAAATGTAATAAAAGTTGGCATAACATCTCATTGATGTAACCTATATATATATATATATATATATATATATATATATATATATATATATATATATATATATATATATATATATATATATATATATATATATATATATATATATATATATATATATATATATATATAATCGATTATATTTAATAGTAAATCAAAATTTTAAACAAAATAATTAAATATTTTAATATTAAAAATAATATTTATAGTTTTTAAAATTAAAATAAAGATTCTGCAGAGCTTCAGTCTCGCCTTGTAAAAGAGAAGATGATATGTGCAAGAAAGAGAAGAATCATTGAAAGAGAATGTGTAAACATTAAATTATTTGGATGTTAATTAAAACAATTGTCCATCTAGTATTAATAGAAGCAATAATTACAAAATCGAATAAGAAATTGTCTTCAAATGTGTCATAAGATATATTAAACTTAAGATTGACATTCATAAGTAAGCCTTTGATAGATATGATTGTTTTATGTTGTAGGTTCAAAAAAGTGGCAAAATAATGTAATCTGCATCAAAATCCTAGAATACATGTATAACATAACTTAAATACTAGGCCTGTTAATTAAATATGGATATAATAAAACAAATTAAAACTTTATAATACATAACTTAAGTCAATGAAAGTAAAATTTTCTTCACAATTCAATGCAAATAAGGATCTCATACTAGGTACATGCAATGATTATTTTGTTAGTGGAAAAAATAATAAAACACAAAATTGATGCTTGACAATTTTACTTAATTTCAGCTTTATAGCATTTTAAAAGTATGAAAAAAATGATTGTAGAGCTACTGTGTCAACTCTCACATTGTGAGAAATTTTTTTGGTGGTTGCCTCTTAACCCTAGACTTTGACCAAAATAGACAAATTATTTTCTTCTTTGCAGGGATGCTTAATTATTCATTGAATATCTAACTCTTTATTTTCAACTCTACATCTATATTATTAAATTTGTGCACATTTTATTATCAACGATGTCTACTTTTAATTGTCTTTGGATGAAGAAACATGAACCGTAGAAGGTTTCTACTTATGATGACCTATGTACCAACAATTTGGGTGTTGGCACCAATGCATTCAACACAAGCAATCACCCTACATATATTTTTCTCTGCTATGAATGAAAATTCATAAAATAGGTGTCTTCTTTAAATCAATCTAAAAGACAATTGCAACATAGACTTGCTCAATAAGATAAATTACTCACAACTATGTCAAAATTTTCATATAGCTGCAATAAAATTTGTCATGAGTGTCATAAAGGCTATAAAAAAAGCTACAAGACCTTTGATGGTTTTGAAAATTTATTCTTAATTAAAAATAATGATTAGGTATCTATTGTAAATATTTATCCTCACACTCACACTTATGTTGACATAATGAGGTTTCCTACAAACTAACTCCCCATGAAAAATTGGAACAAAAGAAAAAAGGAATCATACAACACAAGAATTCAAATGAAACAATGGCCTTAGAATCTACCCTAACACGCATTTAAAGAAAATATTGGCCAAAACAACAACACAATGAAAGATCAACACCATCATTTGCTGATGACAATTCTTGTAAGTTTTCAATACAATATAGTGGTTCTCAACATAAAGTAGAATTCAAATTCATATCCTACTCCCAATATCCTGGAGATAAAAATCAAAAGAAAATAACCACCATAACTAATCCAAAAGAACATCTTCAGATTGATGCATAGTAATCAATTGACTTAAAATAATGGAAAAGATTTTTAAACCCATATGTATAACTTGAATGTCATTCACTTATGTAGTGGTTGGAGTCCCAACAATGAGTAAACATTGACCCCCCAAACCCTAATTATTCTCTTGTCTTGTGCCTTGACCGTAGCCTACATCATGATATGAATACACAAATAGAGTGCTTGAATCAAAAACTCTAAATTTTTTTTCAGAATTTGAAAGAAACTATAAACAAAAATATTAATAAAATGAATGACAATTCAAGGACACAATATTGTTGGAGGAACAACTAAAGCCCAAATTTGGTTATTTTTCCACAAGAGTCTTTGGTCACACAATACCAAAAAACAAAATATACTAATTTATGATTAAAACTATGTAAGGGGATAATCTAACATCTACTACTCAATCTTAGAAATTAAACCAATTTCTTGATTCAAACAGGCATCCTTATTTTGTTATCTCTCAATCTTTACAATGACACAAACTACAACAATATGTAAAAGAGAAATGTGAACATGCATAGTATAATATCATGTAAGATAATAATTCACACCTTAGAGTTTCCCACAATGCCTTTAAAATATATATTATAGAACAATAGTTACCCGAATCATTAATTTTGTCATGTAGATTCTTTTAGAAAAAAATATTTTTTATCAAGAAGTTTTGAGGAAAATATTTTTTTTATCTAGAAGCTTACATTAAATACTAGTCATTGGAATCAACATATTTAGTAAGGACTCTATTAGGATATTTACATAGGCTTGTTAGGACCAATCTGTTATGAGATTTACCTTGTCTTAGTTACAAAATAAGTGATTCAATACTTGACTCTTTGTTTTCTTTGCAAGCTGATTTTGAGTCTTCTCCTTACTAATTGATCCTCTCATATGATCTAATATGCTTATCTTTCCCTTTCACTTCACTACAATGACTAGGTCACTTGCTCTGTTAGATGATAACATATCCCTTCACTAATTATTTCCAATCTATTTTCAATCCTTCTCTTGCACAACTTTGCAAGTTCACATGCATACACCTCTCTTCCTTTTCTCTTGCTTCACATTCTTACAATCTAGGTCAAGATCATTTCTATTTAAAGAATTTTGTAAAGAGTTTTCTCAATGATTCCATGTTTTATCTCTTCATCTTGATCGTTTAATACATAACATAGAGATCTATGATCCGCATCATGTAAATTGCCTATAACAACGTCTTCATGTATTAAATTATTTGTAACAAACTTGACAAAATTTAAATATTCCTTCCAAGTCAGCCTGATAATTATTTTTCCTTAAACTTTGTTCCATTCCTAACTTTTATGTAAATTTTGCATTGCATGGTCTTTACTGTTTCTTGATGATCTGCATTTCTATTTATTGGTATGTTTTTATCCTTCTAATGCTCAGAATGTGTTGTGCTGGACACACACTATATAAATTGGCACTTTTATACTTGAAATTTTCTTGGTTGCTGATGATCTCAACACATATAGAAAATTACTCTATAACCAAAAAATTACTTGACTCCTATAAAGCTTAGTACATACTCACTTATATACATGACTCAGCCTATATGGAGTACCTCAGTCATAGTGATGATTGTTTAACTCTTCCTTGTAAATTACTAAGTGGTTGACAATAGTAGACAACAATGGTTAGAGATACCGACAATCTCCCCCTCTGACATTAGTGTAAAGAACACTTTGTCATATTTACATTCTTATAATACAATCTAATAAATGAGCTCTCCCCCTATGTCTTATGACTTATGCCTTAGAATAAACAATACAAAAATGAATAACAAAAATCCATTTCACCTTTATTCAAAACAATATTTCTCATCTCGTTCACATCACATTATCCTTATCAAATATGTGTTCCCTTGTCAACTCTATTTCTCCCTTGTTCACTCTATTTCCCCTTATTTTTGAATACTATATGTCACTAATGTTGGTGTTGAATAGGTGGAAGTAATCCATATGTTTCAATTAATTCCTTGTGAACTCTAGTAATCATGGTCAATACATGATCCCATGTGGTTCTTGCTACCTCAAAAATTTGTTTCTACAACTAAAGTCTCGTAGCCAAATCAATTAAACTATCAGCCACTAAAAGATTATGATCTTCTATAATAAGATCCTGGGTTATTTTCAGTTCTCTTTGCATGACCTCCAAATGAGGTATCATCATCATCTGAATAGAGATCAATTTGGATCTCATGTCACTATTAGCTACTTGAAGCTTGACCAATGTACCTTGAGCATTCTGTATATTATTATAATGATCAATAGTTGAACCTACTAACTTTGAAATAATGTTACTAGATCTCTTGATCTCAGCTTGAATTGTACTTATTTGTACCTGAATGGTTTTAGTTAATCTTGGCACATCTTTAAAAATTGTGTATAAATGTTGTACCTTTTGAATTAATTCAATCATAACCTATACTTTCTCTTATAATTTCACTTTCTACTTTGCAATGGTTATAAATACTTTGTCCACAACCTTAGTTTCAAATCTTATAGCAAACCAATCCATTAACTTCTAATTCGATTCCATTCTTCCAAAATTAACTTGATCAACTATGTTTACAAGCTAATTTATGATTGGTGCATCTTGTTCAAAATTTTGAATGTCAAAAGCATCAACAAAAATATGCTTGACATCATACAATACCTATTTCTATTTTATCTCTCTACTCATCTCTTATTATCTCTTCTTCTTTGCTAAAACTTCTTGTAGAAAAATAGTTTCTTCCAAGCTAAGATTTTCTAGGTCCAATTGTGTCATCTCAATGATTTCATCCATACTAACCTCAATATTTGGTGAAACATCTTTTATTATTTTCCTATTTCTACTAGGTGAAGGAGTGTTGTTGCTTGACACTGCCTTGTGAGTTGGTGAAGGGGTGTCACCACTTGGTCTTGCTTGTGCATCTGCTCAAGAAAAAAATAGTTACACTCTATTCAACTTTATTTGATTATTTTCCTTCCTCAATATGAGGTGCTAAAAAAATCTTATTATTTATACTTGTTTCTTTTTCTTCACTAGCTACCTTTGAATTTGTGAGCCTTGACTGCTTAATTTCTAAAGTGTCAGGGGTGTCATCATGTATAGGGAACATGCTTCCTTGTAAATTTGATACACTTGAACTTTCTCCACTACTATAATCATCATTGATGTTTACAATATCTATCTCTGATTTCTTTATAGATAGCCCAAAAATTCTCTTCCACATAAACTCACTTTGTTGATGTACAACTTCCTCTTTATTCAGTAATATCAAAAAATAACTATACTTAGGAATAGATCCATTCCTATACTACTCCTAAAATGTGTTTTTTTGCTCTTGTGATAGATCAGGCATTACTCTAACTAATGCATTTGTCCCTATCTTTTTCTCTTCATTTTCTACCTCTTCCCATCTTATTTGCAATCTAGTATACAAATCCTGGGGTGTCCTCTTCTCTATTCCATTAGGGGCTAGCTTCTTATTGGAAATTATTTCTACCACAACCTCCTCAACTTTATTTCTATCATCATTATCTAGTGTATCATATTTGAGAAATTTAAAACTAGATAATCCCATTGCTCCTCTTAGTTTTGTACATACCTCATCAATAGTCTTAGGTTTCCTCTGAGGTAGTCCTTTGACCAATATCCTTCTTTTGGTTTTGGGGCATTGGGCTCAATAGCTTTTGCTACTTTTAGCTTTGTAGACTACTTTGCATTAGAAAATTCCCTCATCCTTGGCTTATTTGGTGGTGGAGGTGTTACCATCAGCTTCTTCTTTGTTCCTTGAGCCTTGTTTCTTGGTGGCTAGGGATAACTTTAAGAAACCCCCCTTTGGAAAAATGTATAAAATTGTCATGAATCCAACATTTTTTTAGGGGATTTTCTTTTTTATTGGCAATTATTTTTTCAAAATAAGAATTTTTTAAATTTTATTGGTGATATTTTTTCTGTCATATGAAACATTTGTAGAAATGTGGTGAATCTTTAATTATTTCAAAAAATAGTGACCAAAAGTAAAAATATATAGAAACCATAAATTTGTATCATCCAAGATATAATAAACCTTTTTAATGATCATGAGATGATCCCAAATCAACATTATAAATCATATTTTGGGCTAAAAAGTTAATGTACAACAATTTTTAAACAAAGTTTCTAAAATAATGACAGTTGTCTGCAGTATAATCTATTTCAGGCCCAAGATTAGAAAGATAAAAAGTTCCTTAGAAATTATCCAGAATAGAGACACTTGTCATATCTATATACTTTACATATAAATTCACTTAAAGTTTTATCATAGATTGGTGAATGTGACCATCTATTAAGACATACCTCAAAAATTATGGGCAAAAATATTTAATCTACCATGCAAAAAGATTATATTCCATTGGTGAAGTCATTGTCAAAATAAAAATGATTATGTATCATTATTGGCAATTAGTCTAAGCATGGAACTCAATTTTCATAAATTGTGGTTGACATCACCACCCCAAAAATACAAAAAAAATCACCAAATTTAGGGTCCTAAATAAGTGAGATTCACCATTTGGTGAATATTCAACACTAAAGTAAACCCTGCTGATGGCATAACAATAGCTAGGGTTTTTACTTTGTCACCTTCTTCTTCTTCCTCTTCCTCATCACCATTGTCTTGTTCTTCATCTTCTTCAAGACCTTTTGTCAATTGCAATGGTTCTTTTCCCTTGCCTAGGGTGCCTAGTTTAGCTAGTATGTATTCAATCATTTTCTTCATTTTCTTCTCCTTTGAAGCTATCTTGATGTTCACAGTTATTCTTTCTTTTTCTTCTTCATATCTACCAAAAGGTTCAGCTTCAATTTCTATTTCTACTTTCAGTAGTGCATCAATATTTGCACTCACAATATTTGCACTCACTACATCACTATTTATCTCATATCCAAAACTTTGTAACCAAGCTATCCTCGACTTAACTACCTATACAAAAGTATTGTCCATATCAACAAGAAAACATATGTCATTGTAATATTTTGTGACCAATTCTTTAGGAATCCTCATCCTCCTTTTCATCCTTTGCTTAAATTCATCAAAGTAAGCATTCATTACATTTTTAAATTTTCTCCTAATTGAATAATGTAATCATTGACTTGTCTTGTCATTAGTTTGTCTTGCTCCCATACAACATCACCAATATCAGGAAAATACTTTTGGATGTAAAAGAAAATATGAATAATGGGGGATTCAAACTTACACATTGAATTCTTTTCTTTTCTTATTGATGATAGATTATCTACAACTTGTAACCTCTATAGCTCAGCAAGATCATACTCCTGATCTTTCATCACAATCTTCCATGCTTGATCCACAAACATACAAGGCACTCTATTCAATCTATTTGATTGATAGAATTTGTGAGCAATGAATCTCACTAAAAATTAAATTAGTGGATCAAAAGTGTTTTTTAATTAATAGACCACATCTATTTGACTTGGCTCCTGTGTTGGCCTCAATTTCTTCACAGCTCAAACATCACATGATTTTATTCCTTTCTAGAGTTTGATAACCTATAACCTTATGAATTATTTTCCCTATTATCTCCACTAGTCCATTTTGTAGCCAATAATTCATGTCATGAATTCTTCTCAAAGAAACCTTTATCCACTCAATTTTGAAAATTTTCAAGAATTCTATGGAATGAGTTAACCCTTTTCTATCAAAAATTTGAAATTTGTACCCCAAGATTAATTCATTGCATAGCCTCTCATAAGATTATCTAATTTCATAATCTACTACTTCAATTTTTCACATAAAAAAACTTCTAACATCATGTATCATAATGAATTTAGCTGATATCAAAGATAGCACACCCATATAATCTTCTTTCATAGCAAGCTATGGAATATCACGAAACTTAGGTGGAGGACAAGTGTCACTCTTCACCAGTTGGAGACTACTTACCTCTTGACCTATTCTAGTGGTAGATGAAGCTACCATGATTCTAGTTAGGGTCTAATTACTTTCTTCTCAAGATACTCGACACAGTTCAGATCTTCACTCATTCAAACTTCTTTGTCCAAATCACTCTCAAAATCTTTCTTACTTTCTAAAATTGCCAAATCACTATGTGCTCTCAAAAATCTATGTAAGGTATGTTATAATGAATTTGAAATTAATTATATTCCTTCTCTTGATCAATCTAGGGTCTGTACCTGGGTGAGTGGAAGCCACTTATCTCAGTCGATGTTGATGCCTTTCAACTAGGTCTTTGTAGTATAACTTAGTCTCTTCCATGTCATTTGGTCTCTATCATTTTATTTCTGAAGTGATCGGTCTATGTTGTAATGTTAGTTCAACATAAACAACTTTATTGATACTTTAAAACCTTTCACAAATTTGTTCTTATGCATCTTGTATATGCAAATATGAACCTTTGGCACATTTTCATGTAAGGAATTGATGTATGATATATCAATTAAGTATAAAGTGCCATACATACCTTTCCTACTTAGTTTGAGATGACATGATCTCCTTCTCCATTAGATTGGGTGACCTCATATCCATTAGCTCTACTACTTCCATATTTTATTTTCCTTTTACAATTTTGGTTCATTTCATTCCAAATTTTATCAATTTCCACTTTATCTTTGCATTTTGTCTTTTGTCTAGCTTTTTGAATGTGTTTGACCCCTACAATTCTTTCTTTGATGTCAAAATTTGTGACATTTGGAGAATGCATTTTTAGGAGCATAATTATTTCTCTAATTTTTCTTGTAGGGTTTTATTTGTGATCTACATTCATATGCTATATGCCCATATTTTTGACATTTATAGCAATATGCTTCAAATTTAGGTGTAGTAGATGTATTCCTCAATCTTGACCTACATTCTTGTATTTGATGCCCTTGTTTCTTGTAGAAAAAATAATAATAAGTAAACTTAGGTTTAGAATTTTGCATATCATGTTTTATTCTACAAATATTTATAGTATGACCATGTTTTCCATAGTGATAGCATGTTGTTTTGTTCTTTGGCTTTGAATTTTTTAGTTCTCCATTCTTGGATGATTCTCCTTTCTTAGTGCATGAATGTCTTGACCCATCAGAATTACTTGATGAATTCATAAGTTCTTCAAAGTAATTCATTGCTTCCTTTGGTGTGTTGAATCTCTCCATGGATTCTTTCTTAGTTTTCAATTCATTCTTCAATATGTCATTGTGTGATTTCAAACTTGTACTTTCCACATCCTTGTGATTCAATTCTAGATTTGCAAGCATGAGTTGATTCATCATGTCCAATCGAATGTTGTGAGCTTCTACACATCTAATATCCTTTCTTCAAGTTTGGTATCCATTACCCTTTTGTCTTCATCATCCCTAGTCCTATCTTCTTCCACTTTTTTGTTTTTTTTAGTCACTTTAGATACTCTTATTGATTGGATTTCATGTTCTATTTTTAGTCCTCTTATTTCTTCATTCAAGAGTTTGTTCTTGTCAAGTAGGTTAGAAGATTCATTATCATTAGGATTAATTAGTTCAAACAATCCTTCAATCTCAACTTCTTCATATGAAAATATTTTTATCAGAATGGAAATTTCCTTTCTCCTTTTTAGGGAATCCTTTAGATTTTGTCTTTCCTTCTCAAGTTTATGTAGTGTGAGTTGGATGTCAATCACTTGATTGTCAATAACCTTACTAGTTTGAATGCCTCCATCTCTAAGATCTAATTTGTAAGATTTTAAGCTTCTCTCATAGAACCAATTCTTTGATATAAATTGTTGATTGATGGAGGAATAAATAGGATAAACTAGATACTAAGAAGGGGGATGGTGAATCATAATCTATAACACTTTATAAATTTTCAGCAATTCATCCATATCAATCCATAAATTATGCATGTAAAAATTATATTGTAAATCTTCTATAACATATAAATCTGATCAATCACATGCATGAAAGTAAAACACATAATACAATATTTGTTACCTAGAAACCCTCCAAGGTGAAGGTAAAACTAGGGTGGGGATGACACCCACAAATATTCACTACTATAGTAATAAAGTTAACTAGATAAGGTTACAATGTTTGACCATAAAATATGATCTACCATGTAAGGGCTCTTCCCTATTAAAGGCTTAAGAGACTACTAGGTCTCACCTTGATAGATGATTTAACACTTACAACAAAGTACGGACTATATTAGGAGATTTAAATAGGCATGATAGGACTACTCTGTTAAGAGATTTATTCTATATCAATTACAAAATAACTAATCTAATACCTAACTCCAGTTCTCTCTGCAAGCTGATTTTGAGTCTTCTCCTTGCTAACTAATCCTCTCCTCTAATCTGATATGTTTGTCTTTACCTTTCACTTCACTTCTATGACTAGGTCACTTTCTTTATTAGATGATAATAAAACCCTTCACTAATTACTTCCAATCTATTCTCTTTCCTTCTCTTGCATAACTCTTCAAGTTCACATGAATACACTTCTCTTCCTTTGCTATTTCTTCACATGCTTACCATCTAGGTTAAGATCATTATTATTTAAAGAATTTTGTAAAGAGTTTTCTAGATGATTCCATGTTTTTCCTCTTCATGTTGACCATTGAAAAAATAACATAGGGATATGTAATCCACATCATGTAAATGTTCAGTAACAACCTCTTCTAGTATTAAATGTTCTATAAAAACCTCAACAAAATTTAAATATTTCTTCCAATTTAGCCTTGTTGGCTCCTGATTTAATAGTTTTACAAACAACCAAGAAACCAGACAAATGCATCTAAGGATAGCAAATTCCTATGACAGATACACTTGACTGCAGTCTTGGGCCAACTATAAGGCTTGACCCTTCTTCACTTCAGGCTCTACAAGACCTAGGCAGGTTAACCTTGAGGTTCTGATGAATGGTACTAGTGCATTTAAAACATAAATCTAAACCTATTAATGTAGATGAAAACCCCTTTAATCTCCTAATAACTCATGTAATAACACAGATCTATAGTAGCAAATTGAAAATCCTATGATATTCACAAGTTGAGTGAGGGTTAATTCATGTCAACCCACTACAAAACATGAAAAAATAAACTAATTTTGATTAAAAAATTTTGTGCAAATAACATTCATATCAGCTTGCATCTGATTTAGTGATTAGTGCCTTATCCATTGAAACATAGAGTCATTACCAATAGGATGACCTAACTTGCTTGCATTACAATCAAGTTTATCAACTAAAATCCCCAAATCCCATACTTATGCAATATCCCCTTCATACACCCAAAAACCCTATTAGAATGATGAAGCATTTACTTAACTCCTTGAGTCAAAAGCAACAACAGATCTGACATACAACTCATCCAAGCTACCTTAAATCAAATGAACCTTATCCATTTAATCACAAAGTTAATGACATATGAAGAATTAGGAGACAAAATAAGAGAACTTAGATAATTCATGTAAATCCCCTTTTGTATTCATCCATGGAAAGACTGAATACATTAGACTGGTAAAGCTAAATGAAGCTCAAGATATGTTACATAATCTAGCATCAATTTCCATTTGTATCAGAAAACAACACATGAGAATGAACTAAAAATACGCATAAGAGGTGGATGTGTGGCCTTCATTGCTAGAGCACAACTCAATAGATAGGAAGTAAAACCATCTACAATCCTTGGTTTCAATAGTAAAACACTAGAACCCTACTGGTATTACCCAGAGAAAAGTGCCAACAACCTTGCAAAAGAGAAGAAGGAAGAAAGATATAGAAAAGAAGCAATTCTCAGATTAAATATGCAATTGACAAGTGTCCCTTTAGAATTCCTTCCTAGAAAACCAAAAAAGCCTCTCTCTACCTTCTCTCTATAACTGTACATCAAATCCCATCATTTGGCCTCTACAAGGCATAAAGAATCTTAGATATTTTGATTGGAAGAAATAATTGATTTCTGATGTCGAAACTGAACACAAGGTAAAAGTAACAAATCAATTGAAAATGAACTCAAGAATGCAAAATAATCTTTTCCAGCTTATCTTTGCCACATTTAGGCTTCAAAAGGTCTTCAAATCTACTCCTTAACAAACTTTGATGCTCAATGATCAAATTTTCTTGTTCTATCGCCAATGCCTTGGGAATAAAAAAATTGGTTTATATCTCAAACCTGTGGATACCTATGCACAAACTAACTTTATAAATGAAAAATTCAGCTCTTTTCAATTTTGGTGGTATATTGGAGTGCCTATTTTGGATAAAAAATGCCCAAGTTATGGCCCTCTGAAAATTAGACTTCTATTTATGGCTCCATGGCATTTGAAACATTCAAATAATTGACATATTACAAAGTCTAAACTATGTTATAAGTTCAAAATTTATTTAAAATGAGTAGGTATGTGCATAGAAGAAAAAATAAAAAATTAATTTTATAACTTTGAAATTTCCTTCAATCTTCCATCTGGGTCAAACTTGGTTTGACCATTGGAGACATGTGGTGAATTTTGATTGTTTTGGTCCTGCAAAGCTGGTGCCACATGGCATCACCTCATTCATTTTTTTCATTGCCACATCATCATGCCATATGGATGTCATGTCATACTCACTATGTTTCTATACTAATGGATGAGCAACTTCCTCTTAGCGACATAGTGAGAACCCTCCGATCTGCCACGTGGCATGATCTGGTGCATCTTTGAGATTTGCTTTCCATGTCACAACCTACCTCAAATTTTGTGCCACATGGCACCTTGTGATTGGTCTAGATTTCACCACATCATTGCTCAATCATCCAGTCGACTGCCACTTGGAGCTACCCAATTCGTTGATCATATTTGGAAGCGAGACCCACATTACATTTTCTAGTAAGTATGTCTATGGGACCTTCCTAGACTGTGAGATGAGGAGGTGGAGGAGATGAACCTCTAAAGAAATTTATTCCCATCACTCATACTTATAAAGGAGGATTAGTCCTAGTCATAGGTTCAATAGAGGAGCCTAAGAAAGATAAAAATAAAGAGAAGGAGAAAGAAATATAGTCCAAAGGTGCTAAGAACAAAGCTACATCCATCTTGATGATTAAATGGTTCATATGGACCCAAATAGGACAAAAGACATGATGGAGGGCCTCCACCATAGGATACATCTCAAGCACCAAACAATGCTTCAATAATCACTCAACATGCTCACCTTAGAGTCCTGGTTGGAGAATACTCTTGAGAGGAAGAGAAAAAGGATCAAAGAATGGACACCTCTGAAGGACTTGATCACTTAGACTCTAAAGAAGACATCAGCTACAAAGAAGGTGAAGAAATATCCCACACTAGCAGGCTTGGGTAAGGATGCTAACATAAGAAACTACATCATGGAAGTTTCTCAAGCTGAGACATATGAAAACTTGGTTGATCTTGGCTAAATGGATTTCAATATCCAAAATTTTGACATGGGGCCACTAAAACATGATACCAAGTGCACAATGTGGAGGTTTCATTGTGAAAAATAAGATGAAGAGTTAGAGGAGCTCAAAATATAGAAGGTTCAACTCAAGCTACAAACAAGGAACTATTTGAGTTCCTTAGACAACTATTTTCCCCAGTCTTTGGCCAAGCAATAGAATCATCTAATGCAAGGCACTTTGACCCATGTGTAGAAGAAAATAAGGCCCTACTTGCTAAGTTGTAAGAAGAAATTCACTTTAGTCAAATTATTCATGAATGGATTGATGATATGAAAGTAAGGGGCCTTCCCTTGATTCACAAGTTGGGTTCCCTTTGTATAAGGGTCAAAAAATTGAAAGAAATCATGAATAGCAACCTTGAATCCCTCAAGGAAGATATAAAGAAGTACTAGGATTCCATATCTCTAGTGTATGAAATCATGAACATGAAGGTAGAGAATGAAATTATTTTTGGCATTCTAAAAGAATGTGGAAAACCCCATTTCCCATTGGATGAGGTCCCTTGAATTCAAGAGGGAGAGTATGGTCAAAGCTAAGAAGAAGATGAAGAAAGTATATGGGTTAGCAAAGAAGGAATGGGAAATTTATTTTTTCTATCTTTAGGAGTTGTATATGGAGTCTCATGTGAGAAAAAGTGGAAAAGTAGTTGATTTGGGGCATATGAAGACCACCTACCAAGAATTTATTGATGGATTAGTGCACCTTGTTAAATTCAAGACTTACAATCTCAACACTTTAACTATCATAGATGGTTCTTGGAAAAATAATGGTATTAGAAACTTACAAAAATGGACTACCTATTTAGGATTGGACACCCTAATTGGTCTCTAAATGAATTATTCAATCTCATTTAATTATCAACCAGGGATGTAAACTTGGAATGACATTCACAAAGTATATGCTTTAAACTTTCTTAATCTTAAGAGTAACCTATGGAATTCAAATGCTTGGGCTTTAGGAAAACTATGTTAAAACTAGTAAATGAATTTACTCTAACAAAGCTTGTAATCACATGTAGGAGTCACTCTAACCACCTATGTTGTAGGAATGATCTACCAATTCTATTATTAGTGGTTGTAGGAACAACATAGTTCTAGCTTGTTGTAGGAACAACATAGTTCTAGCTTACTTAGAAATAAACAAAAAAATAATTCTATTCTAATAGAACAATTTACTCACCAAGTGGTCCCCCTTGGATGAGTGAATAGAAAATACAATCAAGATAAAAGAAATAAACTTGAACTATGCATTATATTCATTCATGGAGAAAAAGTACACTTGATTAAAAAATAGTATCACAATAGTTTTGATATGAAAATAAACTATTTGACTGCTTCCACTCTTCAAAAAGTTACATCAGTCATTTATTTGAAGGAAAACTTATAGCTACCTCCTAAATCTAAGATCACTCCATTAATGAGGATCAGTTATAGAATCATAAAGTTTCAAAATATAAACAACATTAAACATGAATAAATCTTCTAGGAATATAGCATATTGAAGGAACTATATCTGTGTACTACATGTAAAACAAAGTAATAATTGATTTTCCCTGCTTGTGAAGGTCTTGCAATCCACGATTAGCTTTGACTATTCTAGTGTTGTAATGTTGGTACTTGAATGCCCATAGTAAACACCTACAAAATAATCAATCCACACAAAACCTTCCATATTGTATATATATTCTCATCACAATATTAGGAAAAATGTGTAAAGTTCCAATTAACACTCTTGCAAGTCCTATGGCTACAAGAGGAAAACTATCCAAAACATAACATAGATAGGGAAACATTTATCAACATGTATAAGTACTACATTATACCATTTCTATTCATTAATTTAAGAAAATATCATGTCTTTAAAGCATCCATATTTTTACTTCATGTCTTCATATATACATGAAAATCTATAAGTTCATATTCTTAAAACCATAAATTCATGTCTATTTGTAAAATAACTATTTGAAAAGATTTAAAATGAATTAAGAAAGATGGCTTTTTGGAGGCCCATCATTCCCCTTAGTTGAACTATTGCAGGTCCCAAGAAACCATGAAATTCTAGATTCTAGCATGAGTTCTCCAGTCACTAGCCATCTTTTCTCCAGACTCATCTTTAACATAATTAAAATACCCATAATTTTCTTTGAGCCTTTCCCATTGTCAAACTTCTATAGACATATTGTGATCTTCGGTGTTGTCATTCATTACTAGCAATGGATGTAGGAGTATAGGAGGTTGAAACCTTAACATAAGCTAGTAATGATGTAGATTTCTTCCCAACTTGATATACCATGGGACTCTTATAGTGGCAAGAGTTAAATTTTGTAGAGAGTGAGGTTCCCTTATCTATAGATCATGTGACATTTATATCCATGTTTGTCTTGAGACACTGATTGTTGCTAAAATATCATGAGATGAATGTTGATCCTAATCTATAAAAGCTTGTTCTCTGGGTACACCTTGTTAGCTCTACTTGGGTTTCCTATAATAGAAATCCATTCTAGAAATTTTCGTCAAGAATTTTGAAATTCAAGCCTCATAAGAAAGGGAGCTATCATCTCATTATATTTTTATGGTGCAACTTGGTGCTGCCTACTTATTTTGTTTCAGATCCAAGACATTACTACCCTTAATTGTACATCTCTTACATAAAGGAGTTACAATTGGAATAGAAGGTTTTAGAAAGCATTGCACTTCTTCTTATAGAGGTTTTGGAAAAGCTTGGAGTATTCTTTTTTTTCCCCTTACCAGTGGTCCTTTCTTCCATAGCTACTTTAGGAGGCTTTTCTAAAGTTTCTTCCCCATGTGAATGTAAGGTATCATTAGGATTATTATTATTATTATTACTACTACTAGGTTTTTGCTCTAATACTCCCTCTTCTATTTCCATAATTTTACCCTTGTCTCCCATAGTGGTTCAACTGGTCTTTATAGATAGTGGGGTTTTAGGGACATTAGCAATTTCATTATTTTTTACTTCTTTTCCTTTTAGAAGTGGAGGCACCAATTTTGTGAATTCTTTTCCTAGATGGTCTAGAATTGGAAGGAGAAGCTTTAGGAACATTTCTTGTCCTTGGGATGACTTCTCAAAATCTAGTGGATGTTCATTCTCTACGCTCAACACCCTGGCCTCTAGGGCCATCCAACCTAGGTTCTACCTCATTCATTTGCAAAAAATCTTCCCATGTACTAATCAATTGTTTGTTTAATTCTCTCTACAATTAACTTTATCAAACAATGATGCAAAATAGACTAGTCTTTTCCTAATTGAACTATGGAAGCTTTCTTTTTCACAATATTGAATAGGAAGTTGGGAAGATTTAATGGTCTATTGTCATGTCGAAGATGATCTATAAATTTGAAATGTAGGCCATGAAAATAATTGTAGCACCCTTCATAGGTAAAATATTGGATGATGAATGGAGCTAGGTGAATGAATTCCAAGGGAAAGGATATGCTAGAAGTTCCTTACTTCTTATCTATGTCTAGTGGAGGGTTACTGTGCAAAGTGAATTAAGCCCTAGTTGAATGCAAGTCAAGATCCTTCACCCATTTTTCATCTTCCTATGGCAAACTAGTTACTTCAGCCACAATATCCTCTGTAAATTCAAATTTTAAGACTTTGACCACTACAATTCCATGCTTCAAATTGCTTAGAAATTGTAGTGCAACTACTTCATCAAACCCCTTAAGACTCAAGTAGTAGCCCAACCACCCTTTCCTTTTGAATATTTCATAGCTAGATGCATTGCTTGGAAAACCCCAATGATCCACCATCTCATGTATGTGAAGATCTCCTCCCATTGTTATGAACAATTTTTTAAAAATTTTTTTAAGAAACTTGGTATTTTTACAGAGCATTCACAGTGTTATGATACATGATGTTACAGATAGAAAAAATAATGTAGCAAATGCTACTAGCTCATTTGAATTTTAAAAATTTAGTGCACAAAATCTAATGATATCTTTACTTGCATCAAATCTCATAATAGTTCACTCATGTCAAGGCCTACCACCCCAAACACATCCCTAACATATCATTAAAAGTTAAACTTTAGCTTTTAATATCTTTGATTGTTTTGCAAATATTATGATGCAATTATAGAATGACATATCATCAAGCATATGATGAAAATCATCGCATAAAGACAAAAAAATTCAATGTTTACATATAAATTTGAAATTTAGAAAAAATATAATATCCCCCCCAATAAAGTAAGAGCATGGGTTCCACCAGGGCAAGACATGCAAGAGTAGAAAATGAAAATGACACAAATTCCTAATAAAGAAGGAATAAAATAAAATATGTACAAGATTATGTGGCATGAACCTAGTGAGTGTTGTAGGAAGAGTGTTCTGAAAAATATCACTTGCATCGATGGAGTAATGGGATGTTATGGAAAGATGATTTAGAGAGAAGGTTAGGTGGAGTTTATTGCAAAGAAATAATTTCAAAAAATGTGAAATGTTTATTTTGGAGATCTTGAATGGAATCAAGAATCAATAGAAGTCTAGGTAGGAGACCAAAACTCTTCGACTACAAGAAAAAATATTTCTTTTCTATGTTGGAACTATTGTAGGAACTCCTCATGATTGATTGGTTTGTTGTGGAGTTTGAGTCTATGCCCATTGATGATTAGCTTGAATTGTACAGGATCAATGGTTGAAAGTTGAAGTACACCAATATCAAATACTAAGATTATCTCATAGGGCCCGAGTCATTTGGTTTGAAATTTTCCTGGCATGTATTGGTATTGGGAATCATACAATAGTGCCCAATCTCCCATAGAAAATTTCTTTTCTCAGATGATTTTTTCATGTCATTTTTTCTCTGATGCTAGATCAATTCAATATTTTGAAGTGTAGATTTCCTATATTTGTCTAAGCCATTCAATTGTAAAATATGGTCTTATTGAGCTCTAATAAGATCAATGTCTAGGCTATTCTGAGTGTCTTATGTTAAAAATCAATAAGCATGGATGTTGATTTTCCATACACCATCTCAAAAGGTGTAAACCCAATTGAGTTTTTCCATGTTGTTGAATAAGCCCAAATGGCTTCAAGAAGACATGTAGCCCAATATTTTTTGTTACCAACTATCTTGGTTAAAATGAGTTCTATCTCCCAGGTGGTTATCTCATCCTAACCATTGGCTTGAGGGTGATATGGTGAAGATTTACCATGGCACACCATCTATTCATTCATCAGCTCTGAGATAAGATTTGAGGTAAACTATATTCCTTGATACGTGACTATCTCCAATGGTACTCCAAAACTAGTGAATATACATTCATAGAGAAATTCAACAACTTTATGATCCCTAGCATTCCTCATTTCTTTGGCTTTGACCCACTTTTTGGTATAGTCATTACATACTAAGATATATGACTTTCCATGAGAAGATGGTTCAATGGGTCCAACAAAGTTGATACTACATTTGTCAAATAGGATCACCACTATCTTTAGCTATAAAGGCATTTCATTAGACTTTTTTAGGCACACCATACATTGGCATCTATCATAGTGCCTAGTATGTTTTGTTGCATCTTTATGCAAGGTAGGCCAGTCGTATCTAGTTGTCAGAATTTTATAGGTTGTCCTCTTTGTTGCAAAATAGTCTCCATACGGCTCATCATGACATGCCTATAAAATATCATAAGTCTTGTCCTCTTGAAAACATCTTCAGGTAACATGGCCTAGACTTGTATAGAACATAAAGCCTAAGATCCATGAGAAGTTAAAACTCTTCTCAACCCAAAGTCAGTGTTTCTTAGGCAAGAAGTGAGGTAGTGTACTTCTTGTAGCAAGGTAGTTGGCTATGTCTACATACCATGGATTGAAAATATGAATAGAGAATAGGTTCTCATTAGGGAAGCTGTCATCAACTGCTTCAGGATCATTTGGCACTTGCAATCTTGATAAAAAATCAGCCTCCACATTTTCTTTGCTTGGTTTGTCAATTATGTTCACATCAAATTCCTACATGAGGAGTACCTAGCATGCTAATCTAGCACTAATGGAAGATTTTTTCATCAAGTATTTGATGGCCAAATGATTAATATAAACAAATACTTCACAGCTCATGATGTCGTGCCTGGGTTTGTTTAGTGCATAGATGACTACTAAAAACTTTTTTTAACTAATAGTATTTAGCTTAGCACCTTGCAAGTTTTTACTAATATAGTAAATAACATCTTCAACAAAACCTTCTTTCTATCCTAGGACTACTCCAATGGCATAGTCAGATGCATCGGTGTGGATGTGGAATGGTAGCTTCCAATTAGGTCCTCTAAGAATAGGTGTTTTTGTTAAAAATCTTTTAGTTTCTCAAATGTTTCTTCATAGTCTTTTGTCCATTTGAACTCGACCTCATTTTCCAATTAGTTATACAAAGGTCCAACGAGTTGGTTGAATTCCTTTGTGAATCTTCTATAGTAACCAACATGACCAAGGAAACTCCTAACATATTTCTTCTTGACCAGTATGGGGAGTGTGTTAATGAATGCAATTTTTGCAGGGTCTACATGGAAAGGTAATGTCCCAAGAAAACTCCTTCCATCATCATGTAACACTTCTCACTATTAAGGGATAGGTTATATTCCTGACATCTCTTAAGAACCTTCTCCAAGTTATCTTGTGCCTCCTCAAATGTGGTTCCATGAGTAGTGAATTCATCCATGTATATTTCAACACAATCATTAGCAATGCCAGAGAAAATACCAAGCACTACTTTCTGGAAAGTAGTTGGTTCATTGCACAATCCAAATGGTAAGATTGAGTGAGAAAATGTTCCCCATGGATAGGTGAACATTTTCTTATCATATTCTTTGGGTGATATTTAATTGGATTTGATTATATCCACTAAAGCCATCTAGAAATGAAAAATACCTTTTACCAACAAGATTATCAAGAACTTGGTCAATGAAAGGTAGTGGAAAGTGATATTTTTTAGTGGCTTTATTAAGCTCCCTATAGTCCACACAAAATCTCCATTTCCCTCTTTCTTTGGGACAATTACTAGAGGTGAAACCCATTGGCTATCAAAAATAGGGTAAATGAAACCTACACTAAGGAGCTTCTATAACTTTGTCTTCACTATATCTTTCAAACCAAGATTAATTCTCCTTTGGGCTTGTCTTATTGGCTTACACTTAGGGCTTATATAGATTCTATGGGTGCAAAGTTTAGGTTATAATCCCTTCATATCAATGTAATCCCATGAAAAGGCTTCTTGACTTCTTTGCAAAAGTGAAGGTTGGACATCTGAGATGTAGTGAGATTCTTAGTAACATTCAACTCTTTTCCTAGGGCAATTTCAACTCTTTAAACCTTATCTAGCATCAAATTTTTTGCAAGTGATGGTGACTTTATTTCATGAGGCAAAAAGGTGTGGAGATAATCAAATGCTATAGGAGATTGAGGTGAGGTTTGTTTGGGAAATATTTTTTGGAGGGAATAATTAGGGACATCACAAGAATATTCCTCATAACCATATTGGCTAGTGAGAATTGCTACCAGTATATCATCTTCTTCTTGTGACACCAAAAATGGATTTCTTTCAATGAGCATGAGTTGTTTCATTGAGTTTTATTCAAGGGAAATATCACCTAAATCTAGCCAAACAACTTGGTCAAGTTCTACTTGGGGTTTTTTTGAAGAATACAAAGTTACCTTCTTAGTATTTATCCCATCTAATATGGTCATTTTTCCTGAGTGACATGCAATGCAAGCATCAACTATGGCTAACCAAGGTCATCCTATGATTAATGGATATCCTCCTAGAGTAGGTTTGGGTGACAAGATTATGAAATATGAAGGGTAATCTAATGAATCCAGCATTACAACAACATCTTCAACCATTTCATTTGGCTTTATAGTAGCATTATCAGCTAATTGTAGTATTGTAGCTATATCTCTCAAACCAATAATGTTAAGCCTCAACAAAATTTCTCTATCTATGACATGACATTGATTAATACCCCTAGGTCAATCAAGACATTCTATATTTGGATGCCATTAATATGAATAGTGACTACTGGACTCCCTAGATCAAAGTACTTAGGCATTAAGACTTTTCTTAGCATGAGATCAGAAAGTTGTCCCAAAACATGGATAGTGTCAAGGTATTTTTTCTTCCTTCTAGACTGCTTAATATAGGCTTCTTTTATAGATTTGTTATAAATTGGGACTTCTTTAAGGGCATCCAACAATGGAATTTACATTGTCATTTTCTTGAGTTTATCTATTAGATCCTCTGCTATAAATTTTTCTTTGGTTAGAGCTGATTGAATCAATCTTTGAGGATAAGGGGGATTTGTAAATATTAGTGTAGATTAAGGAATAGGTGGAACAACCATAGTTTGGTTCATAGGAATTTCCTCAGTATCATCAACTTCAATTATTATAGGATCATTTGGTGTAGGCAACGTAGTTCCTGATCTAAGATGGATATCATTTACTTGTAGGGAATAAGCTTGCTCCTTGTTGATAGGATTTGGAGTTGGTTGCATAGGAAGTTGTGTTGGCTTTTCAGGATTATTATTATAGGAGGTTGAGGCATAAGAGCTTGTTCCTAAGCTAGAGGCATAAGAGCTTGTTGTTGACTAGGTTGATTATGTCCCCACTAGGGTTGTTGCTACTAGTTACCATGTGGTTTCCATTGGTTATTCTATTATGGCTTCTAATAGGAGTTAAACTATTGTTGGTATAGGTTAAATGGTGATTTTTTTTGGTAGGCTTGGTTATAGTGTGATTGTTGATTAAACTAGTTATAATTCCAATTCTATCCTTGAGGGGAAAAATTTTGAGGGTTACATTTTGGCCATTGACTACTATTATTATTATAACTAAAAGTATTCAATGGGTCTTGAGGCATACCTTGTCTCTAAGCCCATGGATTCCTTTGAACAATATAGAAGACTTCTCCATTCTCCTCATCTATGGCTTTAAATTGAGTGGGCATTGTCCATAGATGCAACTTTTTTGCACCTACAATTTCTCTTCTTTTCTATGTAATGAGAGCAAAATTTGGCCAGCATGGCATCTGCCTCCTCCTCTTTCCTTCTTTCTTGCATACTATTGACTGAGTGGTGACATCATTGATAATGTCTTTCTTGAAGTTAGACAAAAGATTGGATAGCTCCATCTTAGATACTTCTAAACCACCATTGAACTTATGTGGTAGGTCTCTAAGTCCCCTACCTTTCTTCATAGTAGCCCTTGAATAATTCAAATATATATATTATTTATCCTATCCCAATTTTTTTGAGTAATATCTCCTTTGACCATAAAGTCTAGGGCATCAATACTTCCATCAATCACACCTTTTAGAAAAAGATGCTTTTGTGATTCCTCATTTAGTTGGTGTTGTGCATTATGCTACAAGTTAAACATGAACCTTGAGATATAAACCCCCAAGGTTCCATCTAGACATTTTGAAAATATCATCCCCTTTCAAATCTTGATCCCTGTAGTATTCTTTCTATTTTCAAAGAAATAGATTTCTTATTGTAGGCTAATCTACTAGAGCATTGGCACCCAACCTAATGAATATCTCAAGGTAGCTTCATTTAGAGTGGACAAAAACAACTTCATCTTATGGGCATTAGTTGTATAGTCCTAACTCCTATAAAGGATGTCAAACTCAAAGAGGAAGGTTTCAAGATCTTCTATAATTTGGCCACACAATTTGGAAAGCATAGCAGAAGGTATGTTTTTCAAATTTTTATCAACATAGAAGACTTCTCCATTCTCCTCATCTATGGCTTTAAATTGACTGGGCATTAGATTATTGTCCACATATGAAACTTTTTTGCACCTAAAATCTCTCTTCTTTTCTTTGAAATGAGAGCAAAATTTGACCAACATGGCATTTTCCTCTTCCTTCTTCCTTCTTGCTTGCATACTATTGAACTGAGTGGCAACATCATTGATAATGTCTTTCTTGAAGTCAGAAAAAAGATTGGATAGCTCTATCTTAGATACTCCTAAACAACTATTCAACTTATGTGGTAGGTCTCTAAGTCCCCTACCTTTCTTCACAATAGCCCTTGAATAATTCAGACATATATTCTTTATATCAGCCCAATTTTTCTAAGTAATATCTCCTCCAACCATAAGGTCTAGGGCCTCAATACTTCCATCAATCACACCTTTTAGAAAAAGATTCTTTTTTGATTCATCATTTAGTTAGTGTTGTGTATTATGCTACAAGTTGAACACAAACCTTGAGATATAATCCCCCAAGGTTTCATCCTCCTTTTGGGACATTTTGAAAATGTCATCCCCTTTCAAATCTTGACCCTTGTAGTATTCTTTATACTCTAAAAGAAATAGATTTCTCATTGTAGGCCAATCTATTAGAGTGTTGGCACCCAACCCCATGAATCATCTCAAGGTAGCTTCATTTAGAGTGGACAAAAATAACTTCAACTTATGGGCATTAGTTGTATTTTCCTAATTTCTATAAAGGATGTCAAACTCAAAGAGGAAGGTTTCAAGATCTTCTATAATTAGGCTGTAGAATATGCAAAGCATAGCAAAAAGTATGTTTTTCAAATTTTGGTTACCTTTCTGAGTAGGAATAGGAAAAGGAAATGTAGGTTGAGGTTGAGGCTAAGTCATTGTTGGAGGAGGACCTACTAGTGGTAGTTGATAGATAATAGGAGAAAGTGGATTTTCTTGGTATTCATGTTCAACAAAAAGGCCATTTAAATGTAATGATTCTTTAGATGGGGGTATTCATTCTTAAGCATGAACAAATAAATTTTTAGAGGGTTCTTCTTCTTCATTCTCACTATGAGGTTCTTCAGGCTTAGGATTAAGAATATCTAATGGTTCTTCCTGATCATTATGAGGAAGAAATCTCCCAAGGAGGTCTCTCCTACGCATAAAATTCTTACTTAAGACTAAGTTTTAGATTATTAGAACTATAAATGCAACTACTAAGATAAGTTTAAATTAACACCATCCCTAGAAATGATGCCAAAAATGCTTAGCCAAATAATGGTTTCAAAAACCTACAACAATGGATTGCCTATTTAGGATTGGACACCCTAACTAGTTTTGGAATAAATTATTTAGTCCCATTTAATTATTGACTAGGGACGTAAACTTGGAATGACATTCAAAAAATACATGCTTTAAACTTTCTTAATCTTAAGACTAATCTATGTAATTCAAATGCTTGAGCTTTAGAAAAACTATGCTAAAACTACTAATGAATTTACTCTAACAAAGCATGTAATCATGGGTAGGAGTTACTCTAGCCTCCTATGCTACATGAATAGTCCATCAATTCTATTATTAGTGGCTGCAAGAATAATAAAGTTATACCTTACTTAGAAATAAATAGGAAAATGGATTCTATTCTAATATAACTATTCACTCACCAAGTGGGCCCCCTTGGATGAGTGACCAAAAAATACAATCAAGATAAAAGATATAAACTTTAACTATGTATTCTATTCATTCATGGAGAAAGATGATACTTGATTGAAAAACAATATCACAATAGTTCTGATATGAAAATCAATTATTCAACTCCTTCTACTCTTCTAAAAGTTACAACAATTGTTTATTTGAAGGAAAGCTTATAACTACCTCCTAAATCTAAGATCACTCCATTAATGAGGATAAATTATAGACTCATAAAGTTTCAGAATAGAAACAACATTAAACATGAATAAATCCTTGAGGAATATAGCATATTGAGGGAACTACATTTGCACACTACATGCAACAAAAAATATTAATCAATTTTTCCTGCTTGTGAAGATTTTGTGATCCAAAGTTGGCTTTGACTATTCTAGTGCCATAATGCTAGTCCTTGAATGCTCGTGATAAGAACCTAGAAAATAATCAATGCACACACAACCTTCCATATACATATATATTCTCATCATCAATATTAGGAAAAAGGTGTAAAGTTCCAATTAACACTCTTGCAAGTCCTATGGCTACATGAGGAAAACTACCCAAAAAATAACATAGATAGGGTAAAATTTATTAACATGTATAACACTACATTATACCATTCCTATTCATGAATTCAAGAAAATATCATGTCTTTAAACCATCCATATTTCTACTTCATGTCTTCACATATATAGCATATACATTAAAGCCATAAGTTCATATTCTTGAAAACATAAATTCAAGTTTTTTTGAAAAATAAATGTTTGACAAGAGATAAAAAAGAACTAAGAAAGATGGGATTTTGGAGGCCCATTAGATGGAATGTTGATGAAGGTGTCAAAAAGCTTGCAAACTTGGGTCAACATTATAGACTAATTGGCAGTAAATCATGACTTCTAGATGGTTCAATCAAACAATGTGTCAATCCCTAATGTTGATGATATTATAGTCGTCATTGGATCAATAAAGGCATATAAGTTGAGACAAGAAAGTGCCAAACTAACTGATAGTGGAAGCCAAAATCCTCAAGCTCCCCTAAACTAATCATTACTTTCTTTAGGTTGACGAGTGTTGTATTTTCCTATTTTTGGTTTCTCTCTTCACCTTCTCATAAATGTAAATTTGTAACAATGAGAAGATGAAGGGTCTATATTGTTGATCGCATTTTGGTTTTGACAAGTCAATGACAAAATGCTTAGGTCATTTACTTAAAAAAAAATTTTATGTGTTGAGTAAATAGTGTATGCGGAGCAATATATGCAGTTAGTCTTGAGCACTAATATGTGCTGAGTTACTCAAGTACCAAACAAGAAATATATGTTGAGTGATTCAGATGTTGAGGAAAATAGTGGAGGCTAAGCCATTTAGAAGATGAGTTAAAACATTGAAGATGTAATGGATGTCGAGCATCAAAGCCTTCAAGTGTTCACCAAAAATGCTTGGCCAAATAATGGTATAAAAAACCTACAACAATTGACCGTCTATTTAGGATTGGACACACTAATTGGTTTTTGAATAAATTATTTAGTCTCATTTAATTATAGACTAGGGATATAAACTTGGAATGACATTCAAAAAATACATGATTTAAACTTTGTCAATCTTAAGACTAACCCATGTAATTCAAATGCTTGAGCTTTAGGAAAACTATGCTAACACTACTAATGAATTTACTCTAACAAAGCATTTAATCATGGGTAGGAGTTACTCTAACCTCCTATGCTATAAGAATAGTCTAAAAATTCTATTATCAGTAGTTGCAGGAATACTAGAGTTCTACCTTGCTTAGAAATAAATAGGAAGATGAATTCTATTCTAATAGAACAATTCACTCACCAAGTGGGCCCCCTTAGTGAGTGAACAGAAAATACAATCAAGATAAAAGATATAAACTTTAACTATGCATTCTATTCATTAATGGAGAAAGATGATACTTGATTGAAAAATAATATCACAATAGTTCTAATATGAAAATCAATTATTCAACTCCTTCCACTCTTCTAAAAGTTACAACAATTGTTTATTTGAAGGAAAGCTTATAACTACCTCCTAAATCTAAGATCACTTCGTTAATGAGGATCAATGATAAACTCATAAAGTTTCAGAATAGAAACAACATTAAACATGAATAAATCCTCTTGAAATATAGCATATTGAGGGAACTACATTCATGCACTACATGCAACAAAAAGTAATAATTGATTTTCCCTACTTGCGAAGGTTTTGTGATCCACAATTGGCTTTGACTATTCTAGCACCGTAATGCTGGTCCTTCAATGCCTATGGTAAATACTTGCAAAATAATCAATGCACACACAACCTTTCATAGACACATATATTCTCATCATCAATATTAGGAAAAAGGTGTAAAGTTCCAATTAACACTCTTACAAGTCCTATGGCTACATGAGGAAAACTACCCAAAACATAACATAGATAGGAAAACATTTATCAGCATGTATAACACTAAATTATACCATTCCTATTGATGAATTCAAGAAAATATCATGTCTTTAAACCATCTATATTTATACTTCATATCTTCACACACACACACACACACACACACACACACACACACACATAGCATATACATAAAAGCCATTAGTTCATATACTTGAAAACATAAATTCAAGTTTTTTTGAAAAAAAAATGTTTGATAAGAGATTTAAAAAACTAAGAAAGATGGGCTTTTGGTGGCCCATCAGATGGAATGGTGATGAAGGTGTCAAAAAACTTGCAAACTTGGGTCAACATTATAGGCTAATTGGAAGTAAATCATGACTTCTAGATGGTTCAATGAAACAATGTGTCAATCCCTAATGTTGATGATATTATAGTCATCATTGGATCAATAAAGGTATATAAGTTGAGACAAGAAAGTGCCAAACTAACTGATAGTGGAAGCCAAAATCCTCAAGCTCCCCTAAACTAATCATTACTTTCTTTAGGTTGACAAGTGTTGTATTCCCCTATTTTTGGTTTCTCTCTTCACCTTCTCATAAATGTAAATTTGTAACAAAGAGAAGATGAAGGGTCTATATTGTTGATCTCATTTTGGTTTTGACAAGTTAGTGACAAAATGCTTAGGTCATTTACTTAACAAAAATTTGTATGTGCTAAGTAAATAGTGTATGTGGAGCAATATACACAGTTAATCTTAAGCACCAGTATGTGCCGAGTCACTCAAGTACCAAGAAAGAAATATATGTCAATTGATTCAGATGCCAAGTAAAATAGTGGAGGCTAAGCCATTCAAAAGATGAGTTAAAGCATTGAAGATGTAATGGATGTCGAGCATCAAAGCCTTCAAGTGTTGAGTAAATAGTTTTTGACATAGTTGTTTGTAATGACACAAACTTCTATGTAAACTATTTTTGGGCTGAATCAAGGATTTTTTAATGATTCTAGAAGATATTTATGAAGGTATATTAAGAATCCCTATGTAGTGCATTCAACCAATCAGATTGAGCAATGTTCTAAGTGGAAAAATAGGTGAATCACAATAATTGATTCCTACCTAATTCTAGCTCACCTAGCCTTCTTAAGGAAGGAAAACCCTAAACAATGTGTGTGTGTGGATGAGAAGAGAAGGGTGAATGCTAAGTGTAGAAAGAGAATTCATGGTGGCTATGGAGGTTATGATTATTCTATAATTGTAAATCAATTAGACAAGATAGAACAGAGTAGTTAAAGGACATAAGAGATACATTTGATTCGAAGGATCAAGTACACATCAGGAAAGATAAGATTTGATATCTAGTAGAGAGGTGCTAACTAAAGGATCAATGTTGAAACATTGTAATAGGTGAATTAATGAAAATATCTTAATAGAGTAGCCTTCATAGGTTTGAATTCCTAACAAAATTTTGTGTAAATATTTTAACCAAATGCTTGTTTTATTTCAAGTTTAAGTCTTCTAACAAGGCACACTTCTAGCAAGGTGTTTAAATCCTTTAATAGGGTGAGACTTAATAGTCTCTTTAAGCCTTTAACATGGCACACCTTTCATAACATAGATTACAGTTTATGGTTAGACTTATTGTAACCTTCATTGGCTACACTTTACAATTGCAACAATAAAGATTTGTGGGTGTCATCTTCACTCTAGTTTTACCTTCTCATTGGAGGGTTTATGGGTAACAAACTTATTGTGTCATGTTTTATTTATTTCATGCTATGGATAAACTTGTGTAGCTAGCTATTTCAATTTACATGATAAATTGTGGAATGGATGTATGCTAAATGTTTTTATGGTTAAAGTTTTGAAGTGCTAACTCCAAACCCACCCTGCCCCACCACCCCCTTCAAGTTTACTTTCACATTGTTAATTTGAAGAATTGGTATCAAAGCTTTGTTCTCTGCAAATGAAAGCAATGCGATACTTATAGATTTGATGGAAAATAATGGTGCCCTAACTAAAGAGGTCATAAATCTTAAGATAGAACAAGAAGTCCAATTAGTATTACTAGGTGAGGTAGCTAAGGAAGAAAAAGTCATGATAGAAGATGACAAAAGGAAACTAACCAATAGACTGGAAGAGAAGACATCAAAGGTACAAAGAGTTTCTAACATGTAACTAGAAATAATGAATCAAGTGATGATTACCAATCATGAATTAAATGGAAAGGAAATTGAGATCACAACCCTAAAGTTACAAAATGAAAAAATAAGGGATGATCTGAGAAAAGAAAAGGGATTTGTTGAAAGTTTCAACAAACCTAGTAAAGCCATCAAATACTTTTAGAAACTGATGAGATCTTCTAGATCTAAAAAAGATACTACTGGATTGAGATACACCAACACTAAGGAAGGAGAATCATCTAAAAGTGGTGAACAAAGAAACAACAAAGATAATAACTACAAAACCACTTGTCATAATTGTGAAAAGTTAGGTCATACATCAAATTTTTGTAGGAGCAATGATGCGAATCATAACCCTGAGCAAAAATTAATGGGTTACTATCATAAGTGAAACAAGCAAGGACATCACGCACATGAATGTAGAACCAAGATCGTAAGCACACAAAGATTTGAAGGATATTGCCACAATTGTCAGAAGTATGGATATAAAGCATATGAATGCAAATCTAATGCCAAGTGGACATCAAATGAGTAGAAAAAGGTACAATACAATGGAAAATCCTACAATTAGGATTGGAATTCAAGATAAAATTGTCACCGTTGTCAAGATTATGGACATGTTTCTGAAAATTGCATTAGAATATCTTCCAGAAGTGACTACATTAGATGATTGAGTCAAACTACATGTTTTAGTTGTTTGAAGATTGGTCATATCAACAAAAATTGTCCAACAAGGTCAAAGGCAGCAAACAATAAATTCAACAAAGGCAAAGAGAAGGTTGATGTTGAGAAATTCAAAGTGTAGATGAATAAGATATGGAAGAAGAAGGAAGATTACAACACATCAAGTTTAGATGAGGTCACTTCATCCAATGGATCAAGAAATCATGTCACCCCCAACTAGGCAATCAAAAGGATGTGGGATTGATATCTCGATGACATATTTTACATCAGTTCAAAGAATCTAAGTTTTAAGAAGATTATGTGCATGAATTAAGATGCAATGTATTGGTTATAACCTCAAATAAATCTATAAGTTTTGTTAGATTTAATGTTGTTGTCAAGCATGAAAGATTTCATAGTTATTGTTGAGCATGAATGAAATTTTAGTTGATGTTGAGCTATAAAGGTATGATAGTGTTGACTGAGCATGCTATGTGAACCAAGTAAAGTGGAAGTCATGTGTAAGCCAAGTGAGTTGGAAACCCTATATTGATTGAGCTTATAGTTGTGTAAGCATTAAGTATTTATTGAATTTTTTTAAGGATTATATAGTTATTTCTCCCACGATGAGAATTAAGGAAAATTGAAATAGGATATTCTTGCATTTTCTAACTGAATTCAACTATAACTCAACATATTCATTAGATTGTAAAAGGTATTTTACTAGTGTCAAGTTCTATTGTTTGAGTTTTTTGTACACCCTAGATATGAAATATGGCAACAAGCTCTTCTAAAAATGTTAGGAAAGAGGGAAAGGAAGTGTTAAATGTATAATTAATTAGTAATGAGGTTAGATAGCCACCTTTCCAAGAAATTTTTGAAATTGCATACAAAGGAACTTGTCTGGTGCACTATCAATGATACCACTGAAAGTCTTAATGATTTGGGATGTCAAATGTTGCTACACATGCAAAGTTTGAAGCATAGCTGACATGGAAATAAGGGAATTGTACAATCAACTTTGTGATAATGGAGTTTTAAGGGAAGAGAATAAAACTGTAAAAAGGAAAGGGTTGACTCATGCCCTAGATTTCCCTAATGTATTCAAGACTTAATGGATCTAGATAGTGCTCAGTAGAATACATGACAACTTCATTTGGATAGAAGATGGACCCATCAAGATTGCCAAAAGGATTGTTAGCCGATTGTCTAGGTATCCTACCTTTGATCAACCCAAGAGCATGTGAAGTGATTCAAAAGAGATGATTGAGAAGAACATAGGTGTAGTATGGAAGAACAGGGGAATGTCTATTGATTCTATCTTAGACCCCCTAATTGATGTTGTTGTAAGAGTGATAGCTCACTAATTCTTTCAATCTAGAAGATTGAATAGTCTATCCTAAATGGCAGTAGATTTGAGATACAAAAATATTAAAGAGAGACCACACCTATGACCTTTCTGAGTTGCAACTTTAGCAACTATTTGAAAACTTGAAGGCCATAAGGAAAACCAAGAGTGCATCTTGAAAATTTGTCTCTTTATTAGTTTGTATATTCTTTCATGTGTAGAACACATTTTCTTTATTTGGTAAAGTTGCTTGGAAGACCAACATGTCTATTGCAGTTCAAACTTGAGAATTAATAGAGAAACTTGGAGATAACTTTGAGTTAGTGATGACAAGTTATTTTGAATACTTTAAGAAGTATATAAAGTAGAGGTTAAGGATTCCAGTATCACTAGTTGAGAAACATTATGATGATGTTTTCTTTCTAGTTGATTCTGATTATACATATGTATAGGTAGTCCCACCCAAGGTTAGATAGCTTAAACCCTTGCCTTATGAGATAAATATTGATGAAGCATCATCAACTATTACAACTATACTGGCAAATGAAATAGATAAAAGTGACACCTCATTTGGGAATTTTGAGGAAGCCAAATCCATAATTACAAATGACTTAAAGACAACTTCTGTGGTAAGAAAGAAGAATAAACTTGTGAAGAAGCTAAAGGAGAGATTTGGAAAAGGGGGAGATGAAGAAGAAGATGAAGATGAGGAAGAGGAAGAATAAGCCAAAGATGCTTTAGCAATTACTCAAGGACAAGGAGAAGATGAGGGATCTCATCAAGAAGTTGTTGAGGGAAAACAAGCCGAGGAAGCACCCAAGCCTAGTGAAAAGAAAAGAAAGGCTAAGGAGCCTACAGTGGAGAAGCCCAAGAAGAAGGTTGTGAAACTATTACAACAAAAGCTAGCAACACCTGTTACCAAGGCTAGTACAAGGGAAACCACTAAACAAGTCAAGATTGTTGAGAAACCTAAAGGCAAGAGAACTATTGCTTTAGCAGAGCTAAGCCAACCAGTGAAGAAGAATGAGAGGAGAAAATATGTAGTTCTAGCTGAGTCACATGAGGAGAAGATAGATTCAAATGACATGAGTCAATTCAAGGTGCTAAGCCATAGTCCCTCCTTTGATTTAGATGATTTGTGAGTCAATATTAAATCAAATTAGATTTTTCTAGTTTTGCACACATATATTTTGATAAGATAGGTAAATTTGAACAAAATACTATAGAGGAAGCCATATATGTGATGATGGATTCATTGAAATCAAATCCTATAGAGATTTCCAACTCATTACCTAAGATTCTTTATGACCAAGTTGAGCAGAAATAACAATACAACTTACAAAATGAAAGAGAGATAAGGGAAACTACTTTAGCCCAAGTTATGCTTGAATTGCCAAAGATAATGATAGATGAGGCTATGGAGTTACAAAAAGGTAAATTTACTCGAAAATATAGAGCATTCAATAAATTAAAGAAGAATATAGAGGATGTGCTAACTAAGAGTAAAGCAATATGGAGATCTATTTACAAGTTACCCACTCCTACTATAATAGAGAAAGGTGAGAAAGCATTGCAATACCCTAGTCAAGGTGAGAAAGTGTCAATATAACAAGTAGCAAAAATTAAAAAATATGAGTCAATCAAGGATGGTCATGTTAGAAATAGGGATTACTATGGGGGGGAGGGGGGGTTTGAATCATTAATCTAAAAACTTTAGTTGCTAACTACATATTATTACTTACTTTAAACCATGCATAATAAAGCAATAAAGTAATGCTGAATAGTAATAGTAACAATGCACAAAGATAACTCATAACACCATATTTTGTTAACTAGGCAAATCCTGGCCAATAGAAAACCCTGGTGGGGATGATACCCAGTAGATAATATATTGATATATAAGTTCCTTGTCAAAGGATGGACCCTATTAGGAGTCAATGAGAAAATTTAGTATAAGCAATCCTTATTAAGAGACTTTGAATCCCTGTTAGGAGATTCAAACCCTATTAGGAGTTGTGGTATAATGTATGCAAGAAGAGCCCACTGCCCAAACATGCAATTTTAACTACAAGAAGAGCTCACTACTCAAACAAGTAATTTACTATTATCTTCTTCCTTTACTAATCTTTGATCTTTAGCTTGATCTTGGATCATCAAATAGTTCATATAAAACTTCACATATATCACTTTCACAAAAGTTTGCATATAGTCACAATTCGTGATTCACACTTGTACTTCAATTCAAGATTTCTCTACTTCTTATCGCAAGATGTCCTTTGCATAAATACCATGCCTTTACAAAAATTATTTTTGGGTTAGATAAGACCACAATTTACTTTTCCATGTTAGAGTAAACATCTAGGATGTTGGCCCTAATTGGGAAAGTAATTATTTTTGTAAACAAAATAATTCTTTCCTTCAATTTTGCTATCCTATTTTTCTTCAAACATGATTATCTCTATTCCATACAGTCTATACTGATTTTTGAGGTTATATATGTCATCAACAACATGTATACTATTTTCATGTAAGTTTGTTAGTCATAATATGATGTAGCAACAAATTATAAACAAAACAATATACTGCTATAAGCCAAATTCTATACTTAAACAATTTTCTAATTACCAAACACTAAGTATCTTTATTTTTGAGGTTTCTTATGAACATGTACATCATGTGTTGCCATAAATGATAACAATTATGTATCACTATTATCCAATTTTCAACAATCTCCCCCTTTGGCATTGATGCATCAAAATAGGGAAAATTGGCTAAGTGACAAAAACAAACATAAAAAACATATAAACATTACATCTATTATAGCTTGTTCAACTTTACATATGCCCCCCCTTATAATATACTTTATTACTTTCAATTAACTACTACTCCCAATTGTATCTCTCCCCTTTATTATCCAAATTTTCTACTTTCCAATTTTCTACAGCTATTACTCCCCCTTTGACATCAATGACAAAGGTCAAAATGTCAAGATTCTATCCAAAATTTGTTGTCCTTCCTTATTCTGATATGATCTTCATAGAGTCATCAAAATTAGCCTTTAGAATATCCATTTCCTTAGTCCATATTTCCTTGGTAGACTTAGCTGAGGTGAGAATTGCACATAAAGCATATGATGCAATCTCAACTACATTAATATCTAAATACAAAAGAGTTGGAATATGTTTCCTTGGCCTTGACACATTCTTCTAACTATTTCTCAACAAAAGATAATTGTAGAGCAATAGATTCTTTGAAATTAGATGTCCTCTTCAAAATCTATTCTTTCCAAAGTTCCAATTTCTTGATGTCACTGTGAATACTGGATGCTTGTCCTTCAAAATCATCTACTTTACAAGATGAATGTTGGATCTAGATGGATAAAGCCTCTAGATCACTCATCTTTTCCTCTATCTAACTATCAATGTATTTAGTCAGCTTGTATGATAGGGTACACTTAATAAAAAAAGTTTTCCCTTCTTACAGGTATTTCTAGAGTTCTTTTATACAAGTATCAAGATAAACTATGTCATTCTTGATATTCTAATAAATGGTGCTAAACAAGTTAGCATGATGGAAAAATTGTGCCTATGCCTCTACACATTCAATAGTTATATAAACTCTTCATAAAATGATTTTAGCACTACTTGAGCCCTTTGTTCTAGATTAGATTTTGTGTGCTGAACTACCAATATACTATGCAATTTTTCAGTCACTTCCATTAATATTCTCTATAAAATCTTTACTTTGTTGTTCGTCTTAATCAACTTGGTTAGGGATGAGATCAGATCTATTTGATCATCATCATTAGTAGATAAATTGGCAAGAGAGAGAAAAGTAGATGAAATAGATGGTTTAGTAACATCTTCCCTCTATTTCTTTGCTACTTCTTTTTCTTTTCTTTCTTCTTCTTTCTTTTCCTTTTCCTCTCTTTCTCTCTTCTCTTCCTGATGCAGGAGCATCTAGAGGTATAAGGGCAATCTAGTGTCACCCAAAAAATATACTTAGACTTAGTTTATGTTTCATGTGTTTTCATTTTTGGATACCCATTTGGGTCAAATAAAGGTTCCAACTCTCACAGTTCCACTATCAGTGTTCATATAAATCTCAAAAAAAATAGGAGTATGTAATCGAGCCATAATTTTGGTGAACTAGGAGGTGTAAATTGGCTAGATGAATGTAATTGTAACTTAGAGCATTCCAGAAAAAGAATCAGGTCAAAAGGCACCACGGTTTGAAAGTTATTGCAGTTTTCAAGTTTTGGAGACCTCCTAAGAATGCTTCAAAGTCAGGTTAGGGGCATTAAATGACCTCAAAAAGGGCCAAAAAATGGGGGATGAGTGAAGCTATCCACAGGGCTATAGAGCGCTTCGAGAGCTTTTTGAAAATGTAAACGGTTCGTCAATCGAAGCTACGGTTCAAAAGTTATGCCTCCCGAAAGTTTGATTACCATTTCTGGAATCTTCTAGATTTGTGCCGACTTCTAACACAGCTTCTAGAGCCTTCTATTTGGTCAGTGGATGCCTACTAGCACTTTCTAAAATGTATTCCTAGTCCTTAACCCTCTAGGGTCTATTTAAGCAGATTCCTGGCATTGTAAAAGGCAGTTCAGAGTGGAGTTTGAGAGGAGGTACTGAAAAGAGAAATTATCTCCACATTTATGCTATTGTAAGCCCTTAAGGCATGTTTTGAAGTTTATTGTCTCTGTACTAAATGTATTAGCTTATTTTTCAGTTAATACAATTTCCCTTTTCTGTTGTGTCCATTCTGTTCTTGGGTTGTGTCTCCATCACTTCCATTCTCTTCTTCACATCTTCCTCTATTTTCTTTCTCATCTCTTCTTTTGTAATCCTTCTCTTATCTTCCTCTTCCTTTCTTTTCTTTTCTTCCTTAAGAAATTTCTACTTGGCTTCCTCTATTTTCTTCTTTTCTTCTTCAACTAGCTTTTTCTCTTCCTCAATATTTCTCAACTTATCCTCAATATCCTCAGTGTCTAGTTCATTTAGTTCAAAACCACCAAATGAATTGGTATCATCAATGTTAATGGTAAAATTGGTTTGATCAATCTTCATAGTGTTACCACTTTCTAACACTTCTGAGGTTCTAGGAGCTAGAGGAGATGTTGCATGTAACTCTGTCAACATTTGGTTGATTCCTACTATAGTCCCACTTCTTAACTTATCATTTTCACCAATAATAAATAGGAATGGTCTTAATTTATTCCTCAAGTATGGTTTGAGGTTATTCAACAATATTTTGATTTCTTCTTCATCATCAGTCTTGAAAATAGTCCTAAGCATAGATTTTTAAAGTTCAAGGTCTTCTTCCCTTGTAGGAGCCTTCTTTTGAATGAGTCTCTCATAGACTTTTTGGTTTATTATACTCTCAAGATCCTTTAGTTTCAAATTGTTTTCCACAATATATCTTACAGTAGATATTTCAATCTGGTCCTTTTCAAAATTGTTGTATAAATCATAAAACTTGTTCATCTACACAAAATTTCCTTCATTGGAAATGGTTATATTGATCTTCTCAATATTTGGCTTCCTAGGTTGCCAAGATTTTCCTATTGCCTAGTTAGGTGGAATCACCTTTTTTGATTTCTTGATTTCTTGTTCTTCTTCTTCTTCATCACTAGAATCAATTGTCAACAATGTTTTCTATCTTTTTCCTAGTCTGATGACTACTTGTTTCACTCTCTTTGTCTTAGTAGACACTACTTCCAGCAATCTTTTAAACTTTCTCTTTAGCTCACGAGGTTGAACATTAGACACTACTACATATAGAATGCTTTGTTCCAAAGATGTCTCGACAACTAATACTAACAAAGGTTGTATGTTTAGTATACCTCGCTCCATTATCTATCTTATAGCCTCAAATTCACTCTCAGTCACTATGGCCTCTTATAGTGTCTTCTTCATTATAGATTCTACTTTCTTATGTGATGCCTTCTCTTAGGTTTCTTGATGAGCTTGTTGTGTGATCCCATCATATGTGCCAAATCTATACTTTACTTTATCTTTTTCTAAATTCAACAACATATCAATATAACCAATTGCAACATCATCATTCAATTCATAGCTCAAGGGATCAAGAAATGTCTCTCGAGGTTCCACTACTTGAATATATGTATCGTCTATGTCAACCAAAATACAAATATCTTCCTTTAATTTCTCCATAATTATAGGTGCAATTCTAAATCTCTATTTCATTTCATTATGAAATGTCCTCATTATTAGGTTGCCACTATCCAATATCTTGTCTGCAGGATGCCTTCTGCATACCTCTATAATCTTCTCCATTGTGCATTTGTCACTACTCATTATGTTTGTGACTGATAAGTAAGGAAATCCTTTAATTACATGAAAGAATATGTGATTGATCAATTATTGGAAGCTAAACACACCATTCTTTGTTCTCTTAATCTTTTCTAAGTTTTCTAGGAGTTGCATTCTCAGTATTTCACTGAGATTCACTTGTTCTTTCTCTATAAATATCTTATATGCTTCATAAATGAATCTTGTCAAGATTTCATCAATATTAGAACTTTCACAAAGATAATAAGTAATAATTCTACTAAAAAATCTCACATCATCTTGCTTGATGGTGCTGATCACCATAGCCTTACCATTATACACTGCTTTAGTATAACTTTCAACTTTCTTCTTGACCATTTTCTCACCTATAGGTACACTTCCTTGTTTACTAAGACCAATTACCTCATGAATAAAATTGGCATAAATGTCAACTACATTATCTTACATCCATAACTTACCATCATCTATCCTACTCAATATAATCTATGTCCATTCATGTGTGTCTAATTCCTAGTAGAAATGATACTTAAAAAAGTCTAATTCCTTTCGATGTTCAAATCTAGGCTTCATGATCATGTCATGGTTAAAAACCAATTCCATATATTTTCTCATGAATTCACTACCAATTAACTCAAACTTTCTATTCAAATAACTCCCTACATCTTCAAGATAAACTTTGTTATTTGGAGTGATAGACAATGCTGCATTAGGGTTTCCTTTAGTAGGTTTTACAGAAAAAATTGTTAACTTAGGTTTATTCTTGTTATTGACACTTTTTACTAATGACATATCCATCATTCTATCAATTATGAACTTTTACCAAACAAATTTGTGAAAAAATGATAAAATACCTCTTTCTAAAAATAGGGTTTTCTTCGAAATCTCTTTGACAAGTCTTTTCTGAATGCTCTTTGTTTTAAGTGAAAAATAATTTTTGCACTCCATTTATCCTTTCAAATTGAACTTGCATTATTACATACTTTAAAAATATGAAAAAGCTATCAACCATGTTTTGTACTCAAATATCTATTCAAGATCATCTATCCAATCTTCAAATGTCACCTGAGGTTTATTATAGTCTAATTTCATCATGAAAAACCCCCTCAAGACTCTGCATCATGAAACTCTCTACAAAAACATAATTTTCATCTTTTTCTATAGAATCAACCTTTATTTTAATACTAGTAACTCCAACTTCCTTCATAACTCATTAAGATGAGCTCCAAATTTCAAGCAAGCTTAGTACCATTAAACATAACTGGATACACCTTTTCCCAACTTTGCTACCTCTAATTTGATCTTTGAATGAAGTTCTCAAATTATGATGCTATGAACAAGCTTAATTCAACTTAATTAAATCAAACTCAACCACTGACTTCAATCTTCCCATCTCATCATCATCTAACTTTTGTTTTGAGATATCTACTCCTTTCAAAAATGCTTCATTAAGTTCTTCTTGAAGTTCACTAACTACATTTAATTGTTCCTCATTGTCTTTGTTAGTTCTAGAGTTCCTTTCTTAGTTCCTTCTATCGTTTTTGACATTCTTTCCATCATCCTTCTATTCCTAAATTTTCTTACATTATTCCTTCTATCTCCAAAGTTTCTATCCATTCTGTAGTACTTCATTGTGTGTATGAAGTTGTTGCATAATTAACATATAGGTGCTTTGCATCTAGGATTTTGCTTATTATCAAGTGCATGACAATTGTAAGCAATGCATCCTAAGTTGTTACACTTATAACACATGATCTATCTTCTATCTTCATAAGAATTTCCTTCTCTCAATGTCCTTTCATTAGATTTTCTTCTATCTACAAGGTTAGTATTTCTAGACATTCTACTATTTCTTCTATCATTATTATACTTAGGTTTCATACAATCAATTGCATTATGATGCATACCATGAAAATTATAACAGTAAAAATCCTTAACATGATTAAACAACTTATTTGTAAAATCTCTTTTTCATATGACGTATTTCATTACATAAAAAAAACTTATCTCTAAATTTATACCTGGTTTCCTTAGGAGTTTCCACTTTCTTTGGTTCATCCAAGATTTAAACTTCCTTGTCTTGTCTAACTTCTTTAGGTTTCTCAAAAGATTGACTGGATTCAATCTTATCATTAGATTTGTCTTTAACTTTCAGATCTGATGTAATCTCAAGTTTCTTTGCAGACATGTTAATTAGATAACCAAGACCAATCTTATCATAAGTAGGCCTTTGTATAGACATTATATCATAAAGATTTTCTCTACTAGAATAAAGCTTCTCAGGGTACTATTTGCACTGTGTTAATTCACCTTTCACAATAGTATTATACTTATGGAGTTCATCATGATCCTTTTCAATGTTTCAAACTTAGATGTTCTCTTTGCTGGACTTTCTCTTAGATCTAAATTTTTAGTCTTTAAATCATATTCAACTTTTCTAGGATCATTTCTCAAAGTCAACTTCAGATTTGTAATCTTCAATTCATGCTTTAATATCTTGTACTCTACCTTCAACTTTGAATATTCATCATCACTAGTTCTAGATTTAGTGGATTTAGGCTTGGATTTTAGATGTTCAATCTTTTCTTTTAATTGACCAATGTATACTTTGGAGTCTTCATATCTATCCTTCAACTTATCTCTTTCTTCAATAAGGAGATCAATTTTTTCAAAAGATTCTTCAAGGTTCTCCATCAACTATTCCATATCCATAGGGATCTTACTTAAGTTGTTAAGCCTCTTCAAAGTAATTGTGCTCTGATACCGATTGTTAGAAATATGAATTATTGAGAGGGGGGGTAAATCAGTCACCAATTGGATATTATTGCTTACTTTAAACCATGCATAATAAAGCAATAAAGTAATGCTGAATAATAATAGTAACAATTCACAAAGATAACTCATAACACCATATTTTGTTAACTAGGGAAACCTTGGCCAAGGGAAAACCCTGGTGGGAATGATACCCAATAGATAATATACTGATATATAAGTTCCTTCTTAGAGGATGGACCCTATTAGGAGTCAATGAGAAAATTTAGTATAAGCAGTCCCTATTAAGAGACTTTGAATCCCTGTTAGAAGATTCAAACCCTATTAGGAGTTGTGGTATAATGTATGCAAGAAGAGCTTACTTCTCAAACAATTAATTTTCTATTATTTTCTTTCTTTACTGATCTCTAATATTTAGCTCAATCTTGGATCATCAAATAGTTCATATAAAAATTTGCATATATCACTTTCACAAAAATTCACAGATAGTCACAATTCATAATTCACACTTGTACTTCAATTCAAGATTTCAATACTTCTTAGCAAAAGATGTCTTTGGCATAAATACAATGCCTTTACACAAATTTTTGATAGGTTAGCTAAGACCAAAATTTAATTTTCCACGTTAGAGTAAACATCTAGGATGTCAGCCCTAATTGGACAAGTAATTATTTTGTAAACAAAACAATTCTTTCCTTCAATTCTGCTGTCCTATTTTGCTTCAAACATGATTATCTCTATTCCATATAGTTTTTACTAACTTCCAAGGTTATAAATGTCATCACCAACATGTATACTACCTCCATGTCACTTTTCTAGTCATAATATTATGTCAGCAACAAATTATTAACAAAACTATATACTATTGTAAACAAAATTCTATAGTTAAACAAATTTCTAATTACCAAACACTAAGTATCTATTTTTTTGAGATTTTCTATGAACATGTACATCATGTGTTCACATAAATGAAAACAATTACATATCACTATTTACCAATTTTTAATAAGTCATGTGGAAGACACTGAGGAAACAATTGGAGAAGCCATAGTGAGGAGGAGTAGCAAGATGATCAAAGTGTACCTACGGTACAAGTGTCAAGTGCTAGTCCTCCACATGTAGACCAAGTGAGTTAGAAGAACTCAATAAAATCAAGGATTTTCCTAAAAATTCTACTTAGAACATCAATCCTTTGACTAAGGGTGATTTAAAGAAGATATCAAAGAGTTTTACAATGGAAACTAATTTATGTATAAATCTAGTAGTAGTAAGAACTAATGAAATTGAAAAGGCATATATGGCAGTAGAAGGGGAGAAGAAAATTGACACATCAAGTCTTCCCCCATAGGTAAAAACTATAGAAACACAGAGTGCAAGCACTGAACAACAAGGTGTTATTACAACACTAGTTGCATTACTTCTTGTACCATTCATTTCTCACAAGCAAGTTGAAGAAGATGGAACAGAAATTAGATTAGGTCAGGAAGCAAGTGCTACACCTACACCAAAAACACTAGGTGAAGAGAAGGAAGAGGATAGTTAGATTGACAAGCCTGAAGAATTGAAGGTGACTACTACTAAAGAGGAACAAATTTTTGTCTAGACTCTAGTTACCTTACCAATTTTTATGATTCCTACCAGTATTTAGGTTCTTCAAAGATCGAGCACTCAAGCCACACCATTATAGATATCCAAACCAAGTGCATAGACATCAAGACAATTAGAAGATATATCTTATGGAGATGTAAGTCTTGATGAGGTGATTGAAATACCCAATTTTGATCTTACAAAATTCACCATTGAGTAGACGAGCATTCTATAGGAAGCTCTACATAGGAAGAAACACCAAAATTTTTTGAGAAGGGAGCATAAGTAGAAGCAAGTGCTTCATGAAATCAAAAATATCTTCCTTTATGCCTTCAGTCTCCCAACCCCTGATTAAGAGAAACCTATTCCTCAGAAACTAGTAAATATTGTTGACAAGATTAACGATGATGACCTAGACTCAGATACTAAACTATTAGAATGGTCAAAAAATATTTTTTAGACAAAAGTACTTGAACAAATATTTAGTGCTATTGTACTAAGACAAGTTGAGTTAGCAACCAAGATGGAAGATGTGAAAAAGGTGTTGGAGAATATTTTTTCTCTATATACAAATCTTTGTAATGTAAATTTATTCACACAAGGAGCACATAAGACTATTGCCCAATTGCAAGGAGATCTAAAGACTATAGGTAATATCTTACAACTATCTCCAAGTCAAAGCCAAACTCATTTTTAGAGATTACTCTCTACTCAAGGTCAGCTAGCAGCACTCCAAGCATAAAATGATAACATTCACGCCACCTTGATCAACATCTAAGCCATGTTGACCCTACACATGGAAGTTTTGCACAAGGAACTACCCTTTGTAGAAACATTGATGATGAAAGATTCTAATATTTCCACTCATGAAGGTCTAGTTAAACTTTTTACCAAGATAGACATCTAGTATCAATCTCTAGAGGTAGCATGTAACAATTGGGATGTAGCATTAAAAATCATCATGGAGGTCCACAAATCATTTTTGGACAAACACACTATCAATATACCACCCAAATGACATAAGTGTAAAAAAGGGGGAATGAATATGATAAGGGGACCATAGTTTTGAGATAGAAACAAGGGACAACAACAATACAACACATTTACTCATAAGGAGTTATAAAAAATTTAGATACAATAAGGAATACTCAACTTAGAGGGAGTTATAAAATTTTGAAGAGGTATGATAGTTAAGTCATCAATTGTGCAAAATTTTGAGATTTTGAAATTTTGTATGAGATACAAATTATCTAGGTGATGCACATAAGTTAGGTTTTATATGGATCACAAAAAAAAATTCCATTCATGTACTCAAAGGAGGAGATTGTTGATTTCATTTTGGTTTTGACAAGGCAATGACAAAACACTTAGGTCATTTACTTAATATAAATATGTATGTGCAAAATAAGTAGTTTATGTCGAGCAATATATGCAGTTAGTGTTGAGCACTAGTATATGCCAAGTCACTCAAGTGTTCAGAAAGACATATATGTTGACTGATTTAGATGATGAGTTACAACATTGAATATGAAATGGATGTCAAGCATCAGAGCCTTCAAGTGTTGGGCAAACCATTTTGGACATAGTTGTTTGTAATAGCACAAACTTCTATGTAAACCATTTTTGGGCTGACTCAAGGATTGTTTTATGATTCTAGAAGAATCCATATGCAATGCATGCAACTTATCAAATTAAGGGATGTTCTAAGTGGAAAAATGGGTGAATTGAAATTGTTTATTACTACCTAACCCTAGCTCACCTAGTCTTCTTAAGGAAGAAAAACCCTAAATAATGTGTGCGTGTAGATGAGAAGAGAAGGGAAAATGCTAAGTGCACAAAGGGCATTCATGGTGGCTATGGAGGTTGTGATCATGCTATAATTTCATAATTAGTTAGAGAGAACAAAAAAAGTAGTTAAAGGATAGAAGAGATACATCTAATTAGGAGGATCAAGTATGCATTAGGAAAGAGAAGATTTTTTATCTAGAAGAGAGGTGCTAACCAAAGGATCAATGCTAAAACATTCTAACAGGTGAATTAGTAAAAATATTTTAATAGAGTAACCTTGATAGATTTCAAGTCCTAATAGACTTTTGAGTAAATCTCGTAATTGAGTGCTTGTTTTATTGCAAGTTTATGTCCTCTAACAAGCACACTTCTAGTAGCATATTTAAATCATTTAATAGGGTGAGACTTAATAGTCTTTATAAGCCTTTAACAAGGTAGACCGTTCACAAGGTAGATCAAAGTTTATGGTCAAACTTATTGTAACTTTCATTGGCTACACTTTATAGTTGCAACAATAAAGATTTTTGGGTGTCATCCCCACTCTAGTTTTACCTTCTCATTGGAGGGTTTTTGAGTAACAAACTTATTGTGCATGTGTTATTTATTTCATGGTATGGATGAACATGTATAGCTAGCTACTTTAATTTAAATTATAAATTATGAGATGGATGTGTGGTGAATGTTTTTATGGTTAAAGTTTTGAAGTGCTGATTCACCCCCCCCCCCTCCCCCTCTCAGAGTTTAATTTCCCATTGTTAATTCCAACACCCCAATTCAATCATCAATAAAGGGGCAAAAAATTTGGTTGCAATTTTGCCTCTATGGCTAAGACCACTGAGTTAGACTTGATAACTTCCACCAAGATTGTTGTTCATTGTATATGTGTTTTGAGAATAAATTTACAGTGAATCTATGAGCTATTAATTTTTCCATGTACATTTTTGGAATTAACATCTCTGGTGGTTAGAGAATTGACATAGTTTCATATGTGCTTCTATTCCCCTGTTCTATAAATGCATGTTTCATTTTGTGTTCAGTAATTAAGATACAACTAAACTATAAAATAAGTTAAGTTTAATGTGTCATTGAACTTAAATGATTTTTTGTAATCTAAGAGTTATTGTATCCTTAGTTTTATCTCTATTTCCTTTGTACATGATTGCATTTAGGATTAGGACTCCATACTCATTCATTAGCTAGGTAGATGCACATAGGAATAAAATTATAATTTGATGTACTAAAAAAATTTCATTTGCTTTCATGGTTGTGGAAGTAGTTGATTTGGAAATCCTAAATCAAGCCTAGGTATTTTGTGGTTGTGGGTAACTTAGTATGGGTCTCTTCTCTCTAGTTGAGAGAATACCCCTATCATTAGAGTAGGATTCAAAACAAAAGTTATTACACATCATCCTAGAAGGGAGTTGTACCTTTAAAATTTAGAGGGGAGTTAAAGGAGTAGAAAAACCAAAATATGCTTCTCATATGTTGGCTACAAGTTGTTTTCTTACCCATTGGGTAAGAAAGATATTGGTTTCTATTAAGAAAAGAGGAGAGAGAAAAATATCAACCAACACAAGTTCACCTTGTTCATTCATTTTATTTATGAATACCCATTTAGTTCCAATAATATTCTTATCTTTAGATCTAGTAACCAATTTCAAGTCTTGTTATTTTCAATATGATCTAATTATTCTTTGATATTCTTTATCCAATAATCATCTTTATAAAATTCATCAAAATTCTTAGGTTCAACTTGAAAAATTAGACACAATTATTCATGTACCTTTTTTCTTGTCATAACTCTTTTATCTTTGCTCTCAATGATTTGTTCAACAGGGTGATTGTTTGGAACATTTTTGTTAGGTGTCACTGTTTCAACTCTTATTTTTCCTCTAGGTTTAAATTTAGTTTCTTATCTCTTTTCTTCTTCTTGTATTTCATTATGAAAATCAATGTCAATTTCATAAAATAATTCCTTCTCAACACCTTGCCTGTTATTTCTTGGATTAATCTCTTCATCAAAATTATAATCAAGTATCCTTTCCTAAATTCTAAAAATTTCATGAACTCTTACATTAGCACTCTCAATAATAGTCTTTGTTCTCTGATTAAAACATCTATATGATTTTCTTTTCAATGAATATTGAAGGAACATTCCTTCATCACTACTTGAATCAAAATTTCCAATATCATCATCTCTTTAAATGTAACATTTACTTCCAAATATTCTTAAATAATTTGTAGGTGTATGCCCAAACCATAGTTCATATCGGGTGTTAATAGTTCCTTTTTTGATCTTCACTCTATTCATAGTTTATAATATTATATTTACTAGTTCTCTCCAAAAGATCGTGGCATATTATTTTCTAACATCATTTCTCTTGCTTCTTTAGTCAATAAATTGTTTCTCCTTTCTTGATATCCCATTTTACTTAGGTGTCTTAGGGGCTAAAATTTGTCTCTTTATACCATTATCTTCACAAAAATTGTTAAACTCATTTGAAATGAATTCTCCTCCTCTATAAGATCTCAAGCATTTAATCTTTAAACTAGATTCATTCTCAACTCTACTCTTAAATATTTTTCTCTAAGAAATGAAACCCACATCATTCTAGTGAAATCATCAACAAGAATCATAAAATAAATTTCACCATATAATTCACTATTCTTTGTAGGACCACTCAAATATGTGTGCACAATCTCCAACTTCACTAAAGTAGAAAACTTTTTTCTTATAAAAGAATTTTTCTTATATTTTTAAATTACACCTTTACACATCATGTTAGAAGGTTTCATGGTCTTAGGAAAAACTCTAACTACAAACATAGTACAAACTTTCATAATGTTATGATCAAAGTTTATATGACAAAATATCTTCTGCTATAGCCAACTATCATCCACTTTTGCAACCAAATATTTCATTTTAGTAGGATTCAACTAAAATGCATTACCTCTTGTCCTTGTACTAGTAACAATCAATATGAAATTATTATCCTTGATAATAAGGTTTGATCTTTGAGTTTCAGTAGTTGTCCAACACTCAAAAGATTATGTTTCAAACCATCCATAGAGTAAACATCATTAGTATTAGTCTTTCCTTCAAGTGTAACTGATCCTTTTACTGTTATATGACATACTGCATTATTTCCAACTCTAAATACTCCTCCATCATAACTATTAAATTCAAAAAAATTATTCATATCTTCAATCATGTGATGGGAACAACCACTATCTATAATCCAATCAAATTTCTTCTTTTGAACTCATGATACTAATGCTTTTTCTACCCTAACTTCTTCTTTTCTTTCTTGTTTTTCAAAGCTCTTTTCTTTGATAGCAACAAATCCTATCTCATCATCACTTTTAGTCAAGAAATCTACTATGTTGAACTCAAGCTCACCATCCTCACTATCATAAAATAAATCCTTAAGTAGTCTTGATTTGTATGAACTTCTGTTAAACTTCTTTTCTCTTTTAGGATACTTAGAAGAATTATGACCAAGTTCTTTACATGTCCAAGGCATAAGAATTTTGTTACCTTTAGGTTCTATATTCATAAGAAAGGAAAGTCCTTCCTCAATATTCTAGTCTTTTTCTTCTCTTGTTTGGTTTTGACCGATATAGTTTCCACTTGTACTTACATTTCTTGTCTACATAGATTTGTCTCTTTGTATGCACAAAGTAGTTTCTACTCTAAGCACATCTTCACTTTATTTCATCCAAATTTTATGAGCAAGTCTTGAAGATTTTACCTCTCCATATTCAATTTCAAGAAGAGTTAATAAAAGTTCTTTTCTAGAAAGTGTATTCTACATGAATATTTATAACCCCCAATCACATCTTTACTATTCTTAGTCACCAACCAAAATTATGGACCCATGCATAGAAAGTGCATCTTCATCTTTTCTTTCCAGTTGTCATAGTTAACTCCATTAAACTTTGGATTGTCTTTTCTTAAGTGGTTAAATTTTTTCTTCAAGTACCTGATCCTCTAATACCAATTGTGTAAAGAGGCAGGGGGGGGGTGTGGTTGAATTAGTTATGCAATTAAATCAACTCTCAATATCTTTATTAAATCTTAAACATGTAAATAATAGATGCATTAACAATAAAAAGATAACCATGGATAAAAAGTACCAGCTTCATTAACTAGGGAAACCCTTGATTAGAGGGAAAACCCCAAGGGGGATGGTACCCACTAAATGTTCCTTGTTAGAGGATAGAAAATGTTAGGACTTGATGAAATACAATCTTTACATATGATTCATTGTTAGGATATTCCAACCATGTAAGGATTTATGCCAACCTTGTTAGGAGTTGAAGAGAAGTTAGCTAGACTAACTCTCAAAACAACTTGTGTTATACTATCCTCACTAAATAAAAAAGTTTAAATAAAAAACTATCCAACAAAAAATTATCTTGTCAAATATAATTCCTTGTAAGCTCAATGTGCCTCAAGTGCACCAAACTTTTCTTTGAGCTAAAAGATATTTCCATTCAATCTCGCATAATATACATCACATAGATATGATTGCATGTCACAACTTACCAAAAGGAAATGACCTTTCCTTTATACGAAGCCCTAAAAAACTTATTGAGTTAGACTTGAGTCTTTCCCAATTTACAATTATAATATAAGACCATCTTAAGATATTACAATACACATTACATTATAATATTACATCTTTTCAAGAAACCAATCAATTTGTTAGCTCATAGTCTTCATAATTTTTTATGTGATGAACATCAAATTGTGCTAACTTAGCCAAGTCCTCTTCAACATGTATTCAGCCTCTATCTTAGCTTGCTCAACCAAATTACATCTCTATTAGTAGATAAAATCAAAACAACAATACCCACTTTCCCTAAATATTTTCTAAAAGTTACCTTCACTAAAATCCTCATAATTCTGTTCAATCTTTATATTCTTGTATCTACTCTTAATTTTAGCTTCTAAAATACTTTAGAAAATATTCTCAAGTGTGCATAAGATGATATTCAATCCTCAAATTGCCTGAATCTAATCTCTCTCTATTGCTTTTCTAGTCTTCATAGAATGTTGACATCAATGAAAAATTCTCTCATGAATGTAAAAAATAACCACTTAATTTTGTCTCCAACACTGCTAGGATGCTCCCCCACAAGGATACCATCAACATTCATTCTAACATATAATTTCTATCAAGAATATCAAAGAAGTTTTAACAAGGCCCTATTTAACTATGTTCCTAAGAAAACATTAAAAATACACAATGTTTAGTTGGTTTGAATAATGGTCTTTGAAAAATGATTCTATAACAAGTGTCATGCAAGAAAATTGTCAGTGGCTTTATTTGTATTTGATGGAATCTTTGACAAATTGATGCAAGAGCATTCTAGGTGTAAGAGAAATCTTGCATCACCCAAAAATATTTACTTTTTGTTTTTTGAATAAGGGTTGTCTAACTTCAGAGTTTTTTTTTTTGGAGGCTTACTACTTAGAAAGGTAGTCATACAAGCTTGGGATGTCCTAATTTCAAAGGTGGGTGTTCATATTGGATATATTAGCCTAGCAGTTGAGGCTCGATGACATATTATGAGTATTTCTGAAGTTATGATGGAATTTTGGTGTGTAACTTTGGTATAAAAAATTCAAGCTCATTGTTGAAGGCCTTAGGTAGCTAGGATGGGCTCCAAAATTGGGTTGATAGGAGCTTCTATGACTAAGATCCTACTGATCAAAAGCTGGGGATTCTTAAAAGGCGCATAATAGCCAATTTGAGAAAAAAATTGAAAGTTATGGTCTTCCAAAGTTGGGCCGACCAAAATTTCCAAAATAAGTGTCAAAGGTGCATTAGGTTGACTCTATATATAATTTTAGAATTCTTTAGTCTCAAGAGTTAGAAAATGATGTCCACAAACTTCCTGGGTGGTGTAAAAATACATATTTTAACAAATATTTGTATATTGTATAGGACAACTTTGGATGACAGTTCATATATCTGTGTTGTAAATTATTGTAAGAAAGGTGCCCATGTGGGTTTTCTTATTATATTTCAAAATTTTGTAATTCCACATTTGCAATAGGAAGCTCATATTTTGTTCTCAAAAATTGTTGTTATACCCTCTTTATTTCTAGCATGTGTTTATGGTATTAATGGAAGCACTCTTCATCATAATTCTTGTGAGAAATGTTAATTTATTCAAAATTAGGCACAAACAAAAAACTAGAAGAACATTAGTTTCAAATGTATGTAAAACTCTAATTGAAAAACCCAATTAAAATACCCTCTATCTATGATACGAGGAAATTAACTTGTGCCATAACTCATACGAGCCAAAATGTTGCTAGAAAAGGGTTTAGAAACCTACATAAAATAAGATAGATTTCCTTGAGACCAATTTATCATCTTAAGGCTCATACAAGGCAGAAAAAGACATAGTATGAATGAGCATAATGCTCGTACAAGGAATGAACTTCCTATACCAGTGTTATGTATAGTGTAGAAACAAAAAAACTAGAACTAAATAATACAATAAGAAATGAGGCTAGAAAACTAATTTATTGGCCCCATGGTGGGTGCCAAAAAATGTATGTGCTAAATGTGGCCATCTGTAATTAGCGACACATTTCAACAAAGCTTTACATGCAAGAATGATTCACAAATGGATATAGAGAAATCCATCATGAATAATCTAGGCAATTCAACATGTTGCCTTCTATTTAATAGTAGTGTACTCTCAAACCCAAGATCTTCAGTGACTTTAGACTCTAGCAGAATGAAGGATTTGAATGCATAAAAATAGAATATATGTTTATATTTTTATGTTTTTGAATGCAACATGAGCTAATCTAGATGAGAAAATAAAAAATAAAACTAGTTTAAATGCATGCAAATCTAAAATCGAAGATGAAATGGTCTATATTATCAAATGAGAATAATGAAACTATATTAAACAATATGCAAATAAAAATAAGAAAACTTAATGAAGGTTCCAGCTCAATTTTTTTAGAGTTTTAATACTCAAAATTCACACTTTACAAATGAGAGGTAAGTGATCTTCTTTATAAGAATCCTAGAAAGACTAACGACTGAGATTGAATCGAATGGATCACCGAGATTTATTTGAAGTTGAGTCTTTTAAGAGTTTTGAGGAGTTAACTACTCAGATAATATTTAGTTAACTACTTTATTTCCCTTTTCAACTCAAGATATGATTTTTGAGAATATTTGAAGATATTAATTGAATACTAAAATGAATTTTTTTAATTAATGAAAATTTAACTTCAGATAATTTAAATGTTGAGAGATTAAATACAATTAATACAATTTTAATTCAACTTCATGTTTTTTTAGCTAGTCAAGTTGATTTAATTAAATTATTAGGACTTTAGATTAAATTAATCAATTGAAGGGGTTTATATGCTAGTTTATATTGATACTTAGGAATTAAATGATGTTTGATGATTATTGAAAATTATTGATTTTATGCAATTGATACTCAGATCAAGTAGGGAAAATAGGACTAGAAATGCCTATTAAGTTAGGACTTTTAAGGATTGTTGATTGAAATTTGAGATTAGGAGAAAATTGGTTTAGGAGACCAATTTTAGGGTATTACAAAAGTTAAATACTTGAATTAAATATGATTAATATAATTTAACTTTGATAATATTAAAAAAAAAAAAGAGATTGAGGTAATTACAAGAGGGGACATGAGAGAGAGAGAGAGAGAGAGAGAGAGAGAGAGAGAGAGAGAGAGAGATAATAGGAAGGAAAATAAGAAAACTATTATTTATTGGTAATTTTCATGATAAATAATTTGTTAGTTATTTATTCTTGAAGTTAGTTTCAAATAAAGGCTCACTATAAATATTGTGCATAATATGGGGGTGAAGATTGTTTGTGTTTTTATATCCATTAGGCCATTGTTATCATAGATAGATTTGTTTAGCATAGTGATTACGATTAAATTAGGTTCTATAGATGTATTGAATAAGTTTGGAAATAGGATTCAATTTTGATTATTATTATTTCTAGCCTTAGGATAAGGGGTTGATCTAATATAGTATTAGGGTTAGAGTTCAATTTGATTTTATTTTTAATTAGGTTTAATACTTTGGTTTAGTTTTGGGTCAGGATTATCTTTTGTTCAATCTTGGAGTTACAACTCTATCTGGTTAAGGTTATTATTCAATTTCTCTTTTCTCTTAGTTAGGTTAATGATTATAATTCAAATTAGTTTAGTGTTCAATTAGTTTAAGAATTATAACCAATTTTTCTTTAGAATTATAATATGATTTTTATTTGATTTAGGTTTTTCTTGGAATTTGGTATAGGGTTAGGGTTCTCTTTATTATAGAGTTCAATTTTGTTGAATGTGGATAGGGTTCAATAATGTTTAATAATGTTCAATCATGTATATGGTTAAAGTTAGATTTATGTTACTGTTAGGGTAAGTGTTCAATTTGGCTTAGTGTTAGTTTTAGTATATAATTTGGTATGATGTTTTTTAAGGTTAGGATTAAACTAATTTTTAGTGTTGGGTAGATTTTAATAGATTAAAATTTTGGTTTGTGTTGAGTTTATAATTATATTTGGTTTATGTTAAGCACTAAGATTCCATCAAGCTTACTGTTTTATTAGGTTTATTATTGTTTAAGTTGCCCTTTATCTATTTCTGTTGATATATTTCTCTACCTCAATATACTTATCTATTTATCTCTCTCTCTACTTGTCATGGCCCTCACTTAGAACCCTAATTATAGTGTTTTCCACCTAAGAGAGATAGATACATGATATAAAATAATCTCATTTAAATACATTACTATTAAATATTGATATAATGATATTTTATGAATATAATATTTTCATTAAGAATCACATAAGGTCATATATTATCATAATATAAAGTAATCTATGTATCAACATATTGATATAATAATGATATTATATAATAATAAATAGTAATACATCAAATATTATGGTTGAAATTTATAGTTATTCGATGATAAATATTAAATAATATTTATGATAATTATTAATCAAAAAAAGAGTAACACTTATGAAAATCTTAATAATAATATATATTAATCATATAGATAATAATTATAATAAGGGTATTTGAAGAGACACATCCCTTCAAACATAATAAATATATAAGAAAGTCATATTTTTAGTAAAATATATCATTGCCGACTAAAATTTATCTTATCCAACACAAATGGATAAAGGGGTCATTATAATTGGTATCAGAGCATGATCCTACCATCCTATTACAAAAGAGAAAAAGAAAATCAGAAATTAACTTAAAGAATCAACAACCAAATAGAAATATTAGAATAATTAATGGTAGAAGAAAATTGGGGAAGATTTGGTTAATCCATTATTGTAGATAATTCAGTGAGATTTGGAGTATTCAGAGCTTGACAAAGAATTTTATTATTGTCAAACCATATCTGTTAATGTATATTATAATAACTGTGAATGATACAAGATTACACTAATGAATGTTATTGTAATTGATTTTATCAATGAAAAAATTCCTAGTTTGAGTGCGAGGATCAAATCTCCAATATAAAGAGATAAGAGATAGATTTCAAAACCAATGCAAAGAAGATGGATGATTAAATCACAGAAGAAGAAATAGATAAAGCTAAAAAATCATTTTTAAAAGGTGGATAAATATATATCACCTACCATTATTATTATTATTGAGGATGTGTCTACTGGACAGTGAAGAAAAATATTTTAAAAAGTGACATGAAACCATATTAGACCATTTAAGATCTAGATCAAGGGAAAAAATAAGTAACATATATTCTAAAGTAGTAAATTAATATATATCAACATGAGAACTTCAAGAATAAAATGCCTTTTCTTTTGCAATCAAATAAAAACATACATATACAAAATGGTCAAAAGTTGAATTTATAATGCATCAAAGTTTAAGAGATTGGACCTATTACATGTCCATTTTCTGTGAGAAATAATTAGACATGGGTCATTGTATATGAACCCACAAGAGTATCACCAACATTGACCAGTTAATAACTGATGATATCAAGAATATAGTTCATGAATTTTGGAACCAATGATCAATAGTTATAAAGTGAGATATAAATACAATAGAATATATATACTCTTTGGGAGCTACAATAGATCTGGTGGCCAAGCCTTACAAATCATAACTAGATCACATTTCAAAATTTTGTCATTGCTAAAAATAAAAGAGATATACCCTAAATCATAGGGGAAAATGCCATGATAAAATATTTCGTAATGCACATGCTACCAAAAAATTATATGATCATGTGAGGGACATATAAATATATTTTATGATTACTCACATCATCAAAGTTTAGAAAGATAAATGATAGATGAGCCTCTGTGTGGGATTGCCTAGTTGTGAAGACAATTAATAAACAAAAGGAACTTTAAACCAATCATAGGTTGCATGAAGATTGAAGGACATAACACTGATTATTATGTATTGAAGTATAAGATAGTCAAATTGCAAGGGCCATTAAAAGCTATGCCACATAAGTAAAGGTCATTCAGTAGATGGCATGGGTATACAACTTAGATGGGAAGAAAGAACAAAAGGATAATAATTGAATAAAATAGGTCAAATATGATATCGCACCGTGGCATGGTTTGGCTCACCACTATGTGAAGTGACACATAATATTGAGAAGAAGTTCTAATCAATTTGTATGTGTAAATATACACTAAATTAGATGAATATAAAATTATACAATTTGTCAAGATTTAGTTTCAAGATAAGGCATCATTAGAAATAGGAGACTAATCTGGAAGATTAATGACCGGTGTAGCATGGATAGTTTGGTGGAAGTTAAGGGGCTACATGACCAAAAAAAAATAACCATAGTAAGATAAGAAACAAAGAGAAGAAGATAACATTCCTAGAAGAAAATGAATTATTAAAAAATAAATAAATAATTTATGAAATGGATAAAAAGCAAAGGAAGTCAATCCTCAGTCTTTGAGAAAGTCACAAGAAAAAGAAAGTAGTCTATGAAAATACAATGGTCAAGTAATATATTAAGGGGAAAGTTTTAAAAAATGATAAGTACTACATAGAACTTGGGAGCTGAGAAAGGATAGCCAAGTAAAGATGACCCAATCATCATCTTATGCATAATAGCATCAAAGATGATAGAGAACAAAAAACAAGAAAAGAAATAAGGTGGGAAAGAGACCATAACACATCTTGAGAAGAGTAATACTCCTCCATGTCAGCAAAGAAATTATGAAGGTAAGTATTTTTACATCTTTTTATTTTTAAATTCCTATGTGGATATGATATTTAAGAAAATATAGATTGCAGATTGGTTAGAATTGATTATTGATAAAGAAGAGATTACTAAATATGGGTTCCTCACTATTTGCATAGGAATTTCTTAATCATAGTCAAATATTTGATAAGAAAATAATGCATTCAAGGGATATATATTGAAATATGTAAATCGAAGATGAAATATATATTATATATTCAAAATATGCATTTAATCTATAATGTATTTGAAGGATCTAACATTATTATGTTGAATTATATTAAGTAAATATGTGTGAATAATATTACTAGTAATTTGTGGTTGTATGCATAAGAACTATGGTACTAGCTATGTAGTGCATAGGGGGTGTGCATAGAGGGAGGATTGAATCGGTCGCATTGGGGCAAGCGAATCCCAATATGGATATAAATTTGAGGGAGCCCCAAGCTGAGCATGTCCAAACTTGAGAAGTAGTAAATCTACCATCCACATCAAAGTTAAACATGTTCCTAGTGGGTAGGGAGTGTACATAGAGGGAGGAGTAAATCGGTCACATTGGGGCAAGAGAATCCCAATATGGATAAAAATATAAAGGAGCCCCAAGCTAAGCATGTCCAAACTTGAAAAATAGTAAATCTACCATCCACATCAAAATTAAACATGTTCCTAGTGGGTAGGGAGTGTGCACAATGGGAGGAGTAAATCAATCATGTTGGGGCAAGGGAATCCCAATATGGATTAAAATGTGAGAGGGCCCCAAGCTGAGTGTGTCCAAACTTGAGTAGCAGTAAACCTACCATCTTCTATGGAATTATACACCCTATTATTGTACTAGCCATAGAAAAGTTATTAAAAATAAAAAATATGCATCTTCAAGAACTTTTGATTTCAAGACATGGAAAAGGATCATGACATTAATGATCAAAGTGCTAAACCATTTCCTTACCTTTTCCTTATTTCAAGTTGTAAGCAAGATTCTAACATGTATACTATGTGTCTAGATTGTGTCTTCATGCATTAATATGTTTGCTCTATGTCTTCTTTACTTCTTCTTACATTCATGTGTCTAGCTTGTGTTTGCATTGTGTCTACTTTGTGTCTTCATTCATAGACCATCATATACTAACATGTGTAATTTGCAAGTATTTTAACAAATATGTAGGGAAATTGAATTTGAGTTATAAATTTCTTGAGGACAAGAAAACTCAAGAGGGGCTAACTATCATGGCCCTCACTTAGAACCCTAATTATAGTGTTTTCCACCTAAGAGAGATAGATAGATGATATAAAATAATCTCATTTAAATAAATTACTATTAAATATTAATATAATGATAAATGAATATAATATTTTCATTAAGTATCATATAAGGTAATCTATATATCAAAATATTGATATAATAATGATATTATATAATAATAAATATAATAAAAAATAGTAATACATCAAATATTATGATTGAAATTTATAGTTATTAGATGATAAATATTAAATAATCTTTATGATAATTATTAATCAAACAAAGAGTAACAATTACGAAAATCTTAATAATAATATATATTAACCATATAGATAATAATTATAATAAGGGCATTGGAAGAGACACATCCCTTCAAACATGATAAATATATAAGAATGCCATCATTTTAGTAAAATATATCATTGTGAACTCAATTTTATCTTATCAAACACGAACGGAGAAAGGGGTCATTACACTACTCGTTATCATACTCTACATGCATATTTATCACTTTATATCAATCAATTATTATACATCTCTCCATTTTTATATATTGAGTTATGTCACTCCTTATACTCTATCCTCCACCTATATCTCTTTCACTTTTCCTTCTCTTCTCTTTGTCTCCCTCCATCCCTACTCTTGTCTCCTCCTCTAACTATCTATCTTCCTCTACCTAAAACCTAATATCCTCTTCCCCTCAACATCTATCTCATCATTTCTCACCATCTCTCTCTATCTCCCTTTATCTCTCCTTTACATACTCTGCCTATCCACCAATCTATCTCATTTTTTATTGTGTTTCCATTTTCTCTCTCTTTCTCTTCCTTCATATATATGTATCTCCATCATTTAGTCTCATTCTCTATCTCACCCTCTATATATCTACTACTCATTTATCTCACTATCTATCTCCCCTACTTTCACCTTCTATATGTGTAAATACTACTCCCCCCCCCCCCCCCCCCCTCTCTCTCTCTCTCTCTCTCTCTCACACACACACACACACACACACACACACACACACACACACACACACACACACACACACACACACATTTAATGTCACTCTTTCTATTTACCACTCTATATATACTTAAACTAATTCTCTTTGTTGGCATTACTATATCTCTCTCTTTTTCAATCTCCCATCGATACATGTCTATGCTCTCAAGTATAAAAAATTATATAAACCCTTCTATCCAAGATATCTAATGAAGATGGAGTCTTGAGTGAAGGCTTATAGATTCCTATCCATGATGTAAAAGATTCTAAATACTATTATGATGGCTCTCAAATGATCTCACTGATGAAGACCCTTGCAAGGTGCACCATAGAATGGAAGATTCAAGGAGTAAGAGAAAGAACACTAGTATCCAAGAACTTAAAGTAAGAATGAAATGAATGTATAAAACTATAATGGATGCATGCTTAAGCTAAAATGATGATTCAAGTATAAATAAAGCAAGCTAATTTAACAAGATCATGATTACTCTCCTTCTAGTTAAACTATGTGAGTTACCTAGATGCAATAAAATGAAATATTAAACTAAAATTTAAGAGTTCAAGTGAGTTCTCAAGAAAAAAAGAATCAAAGAAGTAGTATAACAGTAGCATGAAATCTAAAAGATATAGAGAGTGACAAGAGAGCCTCTTTTTAAAGAGATTTGGATAGCTAGAGATTACAAAGAAAAAACCAATGATGAAGGTTTATTCTTATTTTGAATTTAGTCTTAATATATCAAGAGGAAAAATTAAAGGTGTTTAAAAGGAAAATCAATGAGTATAGGAGAAAGAGGCAAAAGATATTCCACTCACCTTGGAAAGTGTGTGTTCAATGTGTACACCGAAGTCTTTTTCTTTTATTTTTAAATTACAAAATTCCTTTTTATGTTCACATGTAGGATAAAGGGGACTTTGTTCAAATTAAAATAAATGATTCAATTATTATTTGATCCAAGATAAATGATTGATAAGTATGCAAAATTGATTAAGAATAATGATATAGTCTATTATATAGAGATTAAAATACTAAAAAGGGGGCTTATAGTTTACTTTACCATTTTTGGGTGATTATATTTTGCCCTCTTTGAGTCAACGTGTGAGTTATTTTAGAAAAAACTAAGTCAAAGAATGATGATATCAAGATGATAAGAGATTTGACTCTAAACTAGCAATAAATGAAGTGTAGTAAGATAACTAACCCTAAACTAGAAATGAACAAAGGCTAGCAAGATAGGTAGATAAAAAAAGATAATTGCAATGCACAATTTGAAGTGAAAACTAAATACTAAAACAAATATTTCTAGATAAGAAATTATCAGAATATATGTGATGCAATGAGAGCTCATATATCCAAGAGTGATTAAAATAGATTGATTGTTTTCCCTAAGAGAAAAAAATAGTATAGTAGGATCAATTTATAGTATTAAAAGATCAATGATAGATTATTCTTTCCTCCTCAAGATCAAAATCAAATTGATATAGAGGAGATGAAAAAATATGATGGATTGGATCAATTCAAATTAAGATAAGGTCCATGGTGATAGATGAACAATTCATAAACCATAGAACCAAGTTTGACCTTGAAGTGATGAGAATATACCCCAATTTGACCAAAATGATGAAATATATCTTGAATTAGGTCAAATAAATAAGAAAATATGATGAAATGGAAAAGAGGAGAAGACAAAGAGATAGAAATGATGATGTGATTATGTCCTCCAAAGATGTGAAACATTTTCCTAGAAAGGGTCAGTCAACTACGTCGAGAAGAAGGAAATTTTAAATAATAATTTTGACTACCAAGATGAATTTGGATTTTAATTCTAATGCTTAAAATAAATCCAAGATGTCAAAAGTAGGTCAGGGTGCAATTTTCATATAAATCTAATAGTTTGTAAAATTAGATCAAAATGCTATATAAGAAGTTCAAAAGGATGGATAGATGTGATAATAAGACTAACCCTTTGAATTGTAGGATACAAGATAAAGGATGGTGAGAAAAAAATATCAAAGCATGAAAAGGACATGACTAAGAAGGAAGACGAGATGTGAGGATGAGTCTAGTTGATGAACAATGACTATCTCCTCACTAAATTTACAAAGCCTAAGATGTAAGATAAAATGAAACCCTAATATAAAAACTATTATGGAATATAAAGTATGATTTACAACAATCAATTAGTGATGCAAGGAGGGATATGAAAAACAAGGGCCAAAGGAACACCCAAATATCCAACCACCTTGCTAAGTAAACACATAGAGAACAACACCAAGGAGAGAGGGAAAAAACACTTTTATTAATTTATTAAATGATCGACATACATGGCTAGCTGGAAGGCCTTTTGGATTATAACCATATACAAAATATAACTTCAAGACCTATGATCCAACTTCAAATTTTCAATTCTAGAAAGATCTACCCTGAACTCTCTAAATCCTCTCAAATCTACCTAGACTAAACCAAATACCTCTACTTATACTTGCCAAAATGTCTTATAGAAAATTTTAGATTATTACAAAATAGAAAGGTCAATCTCAAAAAGGTTTGCACACATCCCAAGAAAAGATCATTTCATTAAATTCATGATACGAATTAAATACATGAGTTGGATCAAACTAAGAACCAATCATAGACAAACTTGACCAAAGAAGGATGCAAGCATCAACAAACAATAGGTTCACTTGGTGCATGAATGAATACTTGGTTAGCACTGAACAACTTGATTAACATTGAAACCCAATCATAATTGCATCTTGGCAAGCACTAAATAACTTGGTTAGAACTACAACTCGATTAGAACTACAACTCAATAAGCACTATTAGAACTCAATTAGCACAAGATAGATCATTGAATAGCTCAATTATTACTAAAGGAACTCAGTTAAAACTACTAGAAAGAACAAATGAGAAAGATTACAAGGCAACCTAGGATGCTTCTACATCAAAAAACTAGGGTTGAAAGAAATGATTCTCCTAAATCATACAAGTATCACAACTTAAGTTGAATCCAACTCAAATTGAGAAATCCATATATCATCTTCAACTAGTCTATTCTTCCACTTTACTAAATACTCATAGTAATATTTACCTCTTTTTATTTTACCAACTCTCTAATTCAATACCTGTTCAACCTCTTCAATATGCTTCTTAGGATAATCATCTGATACAACAACCTCATCATCTGACTCATTATACTTATACAAATCAACAACATTGAATATAGGAGATATATCTATGTCATTAAGTAACTCAACTTCATAAGCATTACCACTATCAAATTTCCTCAAGATCTTGCAAGGTCCAAATTTCTTCATCTCCAGCTTACTGTATATTCTACTAGGAAATCTTCCTTTCTTCAAATGAACCATAACCTCACCACCAAATTCAAAAATATGATGTCTCCTAGACTTATCAACATTATCCTTGTACTTCTTATTACTTTGTTCCAACTTCAACTTCACTTCCCCATAAAAAGACTTCATAAAACAAGAAAATTCTTCTCCTTCAACACTTCTCTTCTCTTCATCAGCAACATCCCTTAAATCTAATATTCTTATAGGCTACTTTCTAATAACAATCTCAAAAGTTTTTTCCTTGTACTTCTATTCAGTGAATTATTATATCCAAACTTTGCTTGTGCCAATACTAGCTCCCAATTAATTGGCTTATCTCCAACTAAGAATCTCAACAAATTAACCAAGCTTCTATTTACAACCTATGTCTATCCATCTATCCATGGATGGAATGTAGAACTAAATCTCAACTCAGTACTCATCTTCTTCCATAAAGTCCTCCAAAAATAACCAAAAAACTTATTGGCTCTATTAAAAATAATACTTCTAGGTAATCCATGCAATCTAACAATCTCTTTGAAGAAAATCTTAGAAACATGCACAACATCTAATGTCTTGTTACATGGTATGAAATGAGCCATTTTAGAAAATCTATCCACAACAACAAATATGGAGTCATACCCTTTTCCTGTCTTAGGTAATCCAAGAACAAAATCCATACTCATATCACTCCAAGGTTTCTCAAGAACATAAATAGGTGTATACAATCTAGTATTCTAACTTACTCCTTTTGCAACTTGACAAACTCCACAACTTCTTAGAAAATTTTGAACATCCTTATTAATATTTATGTCCAATAATACTTATCCTTCAATAGACTCAATGTCTAATCAATTTCAAAATATCCGACCAATCCACCACAATACTTTTATTTAATCAAATTAACTCTCATAGAACTTCTTGGTATACACAACTAAATTACTTTGAACAACATACCTCCTTGAATGAAATACTCATCATACTTACTCATGTGATCTGATAGATTTGGTGCTCTACACTCTCTCCACTCTCTCCATGCCTCAAAAAAATTAGGGTCAGTAACATACAACTCTTTCATTTCATCAAAATTAAGAACTTCAATCATCATCTTGGTCAACAAAGAATATCTTCTTCTCAATGCATCAACAACTCAATTACTGACTCCGCTCTTATGCTTAATCTAAAATGTTCAAAACTCTACAAGTACTCAACCCACTTCATATGTCTTTGATTCAACTTATGTTCACTTCCCAAGTACTTTAAAGATTTATGCTTAGTATATAACATGAACTCATTAGGAATCAAATAATGTCTCCACTTCTTCAAGGCTTGAACAATAGCATAAAAATATTTATCATACATAGAATACTTCCTTTTAGCATCATTCAACTTATCACTAAATAAAGCAACATTTTTACCTTCTTGAATCAACACAACTCCTATTGCACTACCACTTGCATCACATTCAACTTGAAATACCTTATTGAAATTAGGTAAAGCCAATACAGATAACTCAACAACCTTTTATTTCAAAGTCTTAAAACTCTTATCAGCTCCATGTGTCTTCTTCAAATCATTTTTATCTCCTCTCATTATCTCAGTCATAGCATTACAAATAGAACTAAAATTATTTATAAAATTCTTGTAGAAACTAGCCAAACCATGAAATGATCTTACCTTGCCCATATTCTTCAATGTAGGCCATTCCAAAATTATTTTAACCTTCTCAGAATCCATTGTCAAACCATTAGTTGAAATCAAAAATCCCAAATACACAATCTCCTCTTATATAAAAGAACACTTTTTCAATTTAATCATCAAATTCTCCTCTTTAAATCTTTGCAATACTTGTCTAGCATTCTCAAGATCTTCTTCCTTAGTCTTACTGAATACTATAATATCATCCAAAAAAAAATCACAAACTTACCCAAAAATCTTTTGAGAACTTCCTTTAATAACCTCATGAAATTACGAGGTGCATTAGTCAAACCAAAAGGAATTGCCAACAATTTATACAAACCATCTTTTTCTTGAAAGTAATCTTGTATTCATCACCTTCTCTGATTCTGATATGATGATACCCACCCTTAAAATCAATCTTGGTAAAATACTTTGCTCCACTCAAACAATCCATTATGTTATCCATCCTTGTCATAGGAAACCTATATTTTACTGTGATCTTGTTAATAGCTATGGAATCAATACACATCCTCCATTCTCCATTCTTATTTGGTGCTAATACAATAGGTATATCACATGGACTCAAACTTTCTCTAATCAAACCTTTCTACAACAAATCATGCACTTGTATGTTAAGTTCTTCATTCTTTGTAGTTGTTAGTCTATATGGTTATTTATTTGGACAACTTGCAATTTCTCTTGGCACTCACTCAATACTACTAGGTTCTATTGTTACTTAGTTTTAATTGGCTATCACTTGGTTACCACTATTGTCTATCTATCAGTTACCACTAACCTCTGTCACTTGATTATGACTAGCATAAATTGATCTCCTAGGAATTATGGAAAAATAGATTTTATTATTATTCATTTCCTTTTCAAATTTATTTATGTTAACCATGCAGACTCAAACAATAGTACAATTAACCTCATTTGGACTTTCAATCAAAGGAAACAATATTTGCTTTCTCCCATTCACCCAAAGAGTATATTGATTCAATCTTCCATAATGCACAACATATCTATCATATTTTAAAGGTATAATAAACAAAATATGACAACAATCCATAGGAATAATATCACAAAGAACTTCTTTAAAATAATGTCCAATCTTGATCTTCACAATACATTATTCACTTACCAATTTCTTATGTTCATTCTTGATCCATGAAACATGATAGGGTTTAGAATACTTCAGCCTCTACAACTGCAACTTTGTAACCATCTCTTCTAATGCCAAATTTTTTGAGCTTCCACTATCAATGATCATTTTACAACATTTTCCAACCATCTTACATTTGGTCTTGACAAGACTTCCTAGAAAAGGTTCCTCATCAATTCCCTTGTTACACAAAGGTCTTCTCACAGTTAGATTTCCTCTAGCCTTAGTTCCACTTGGTGAACCTTTAATGTCTTCTTGAATCATATCATTTATGTTACCTTGTTCATTCTTACTAGATGATTTACACTCAAAGAATCTATGCCCACCACATCTAAAACAATTACCATGAAAAACACCTCTAGAATAAGAATTACCTCTTCTTTGGTAAGAACTAGTACCTCCTTGGTAATAATTACCTCCTTTCCATTTGGTATTTCCTTTTTCATCATTTTTCCATTCATATTTTCCCTTATCTTGCATCAAATTTTCATATCTACCACCTTCTCCATAAGATCTACCTTTGCCTCTCTGGAATCTACCAACTCTACCTATTTATCTTTGTCTATGTGATGTGACAACCAATATTTCTCACAAACCATAAGCTTTCTAGGGTGTTCTTAGGTCTTCTTTCACACCCTATGCATCTAAGTATTCTATCAAAGAGATCCCATTTCTTCAACTAGTGCACATCAACAGTTTAGGACAAGATTGCTCAAACTTCCACAAAAACACAAATAACCCCAATGCTCCATGGACCTTTCAATTTGGTAAAATGAATAAATAGGAATGCCTTAGGTTACTAATCAACATACTAGATCCATAACAAGTGCAAAATCCTATTCAAGTTGCAATCCACAGGTCAATTTGTACTTAGGTGCTTGGAAAAAGGTTCAAGAACTAGCCCTCAAAATGCATTAAAATTGAGATATTTTGATAAATCCCTTAACAAAAGCCAAAAAAATCACCCTTCTAGATATCCTTTTTGGAATACTTGAATATTTTGTAACTCTTAAGCCCCCAACTTGTCTGTATAGCCCAAGCACAATTTTAGGCTTAATTTGAGGGTTTCAAGAATTCTAGTGTTGTTTAGGGTTTAAACCTCCTAAAAGTCCCTACCAAGACTTCTCATCTAGCTTGGAGTTATCCCTCACCATATACTTACTTTCCATGTTCTTGGATTGAAGAATGAGACCTTTCAATCCACTCCAAATACTTTTTTTTAAGATTTGTGATCCCTAACCAAACATGGTTTGCTTGCCTAGGGAATCACACTAAAAATGCTTGTCTTGCTTCCCATGGGCTCTTATTTTCTATAAATAATTTACAAGGATTCATTCCAAATCCCAATAGGTCATACACTTCATATGGTGGGAGATGGCCCTAACACTCCATTTCATGCTAGTTGCCTAGTTTAGAGCAACAAACTACTAGAACACAAAACAATTAATATAAGCACCACAAACCATATGAAACAAAAAACAAACAAAAAATAAAATGAAGGAATACCTCAACTAAAACTTCCAACTTAGAAAACACTAAGTGTGATCCACACAAAGCAAGAAAAAATACTCAAAACAAGAAACTATTGTAATAAAGAATATGTTGATTATAGTCTGTACACTATCATTTCTATAAGAATATTCCTTAGGGAAAAATCACCCAAGATCAAGAAGCTCAAGCACTAGCACAATTTGGACCAATAAAGTATGATCAAAAGAATAATATGAGAATAAATTGATGTGTACATACACACTAGGAGAGCCTATATATAAAGGCCTCTAGAATGACTAGGAGTCAGCAAAGTGATAAGACTCACAACTAAGGACATGTCCACCAAGAGTGGATTATCCTCCATTGAGCAAAAAATTTAGTGTGATGATGAGAGGATAAGTTTAATATAGGTGTGTTATGTAAAAAGATGTTGTAGACACCATGTGCTTAATTAGAGTGTGAACAACTATGTTTTCTATATGAAAACTCAATAAATATGCAAACTTCTCTATTGTAGATACCATGTGTTAAAATAGAGTTGCTAACAACTGTGTTGTCTACAAGACAATTCATATGAGTGCACATACTCCTAGGTGTCTAACTAATAAATAATAAAATAATGCATTAACCTAAGTAAACTTAAGTAAAGTGTAATAATAATTAATTATTTACACTAACACCCCCCTTAAGTGCAACTTAGGGAAATAGACTTAAGCTTATGAAAGCTATAATGAAATTTAATGATGGGTCCTGGCTACTAGGCCATTTTAGGTACCCATGTACAAATGTAATGCAATCTCTCTAAAATTAGAGAAAGAGGGAAAACCTCATGGGAAAAACTCTCCCCCAAAATGAGAGATGAAAAAATAGGATGCATGGATGGATGGAGTAATTAAGACCCCTCATTATGATGTACATCATGTACATACAATAGAGAAGTATGAGACAGACAAAACCCCATAAGAGGAAAAAGTCCCCCCATAAGAGAGAAGAAGAAGAAGAAGAAAGGACAAGGTAGTCAACCCCACCAAATGTAGAATGCCTATCAGTGATAGCTACTCCAAGATGAATGTAGAAGTTGATCCATGATTGTTAACTAATGTTCCTCCCCTTAGGAAGAAATAATTTTATAGGTACATATGAGATGCTTTTGGAACTTTATATGTAATGCATTTACAATAGGCCACTTGTCAAATGGACAAAAGTGGGCTTTAGATTTTGTTGTTTACAACCTCCTCTTGGAATTCAAATCTAGTACTTAGCAATGTAGCTCAGATATACAACAAATTTGAAGTTTAATCAAAGCAATACGATGCAAAAAAGAACCTATTTTTGAAAGTGGTATTTATGTCCACACAAGCCTATAATCTGATTGTAGATCTAGAAAGTAGATGAAAAATTAAGCACTTTAAAAGAAATGGAACCTAAATATGTGTCTAGATGAGCCCAAACTAAGCCTTTAAAGTTGCAAAAATTGAGATCTGTGATTTGCAAAAAAAATTTAGGAACAAAGATCTCAAACATCTTCCACCAATGTGTAGATCATGAAATTGTACCCAAAAAAAAAATGCTTGGAAAAAGGAGTCTGTATGAGGGAGATATCATTGTTTGAAAATCACCTCTATAATTATTTTTCCTGAATTTTTGCCATCAAAACACAAAAATTAAATTGACTCTAAATTTCACCTTAGATGTCTGATTTTGATTAAACAAAAGTCAATTTGGGGAATTTTTTGACCTTTTGAATATGATGCCAATATTTGACTTGCACTAGCAAGCTCCAATCTTGTCCTACAAAAAAAAATCTCTCCTACTGGCCTAAAAGGCCAATTTTTTCATAAAATTTCAAAATTAAAATGTAAATCCAAAAAGAAAAAATGTTAAGAAACAAAAATATTCATATTTGAAAAATTAATTGCACAAATCTAAAGAGATCATACCAATTCCACAAATCAGGCCTTTGGGTTCTAGTTTGCAAATTTTTTTTTTGTAGATTTGACTATGGCTTAGGGTACACAAATTTATAGTCAAAATTCACCGAATCAACACTCTAGATGCAATGGTGAGGTCTACTTTGGCTCTGTAAACTCCCAATGATTGTGATTTTCTAGATCTGAATCGATGACCCTTCGAGAGGTGAAGCAAAAATGGTCTTCAATGGCAATGTGAAGAGAAGCTCCCTCAACTTTGATACCATGTAAGAATTTTCCTTAGGGAAAAATCACCCAAGATCAAGAAGCTCAGGCACTAGCACAATATGAACCAATAAAGTATGATCAAAAAAATAATATGAGAATGAATTGATGTGTACATACACACTAGGAGAGCTTATATTTAAAGGCCTCTAGAATGAATAAGATTCAACAAAGTGATAAGACTCACAACTAAGCACATGTCCACCAAGAGAGGATTATCCTCCATTGAGCAAAAATGTTAGTGCTATGATGAGAGGATAAGCTTAACATAGGTGTGTCACATACACTAAGAGTGGATTATCCTCTATTGAGCACATAAGTTAGTGCAATGATGAGAGGATAAGCTTAACATAGGTGTGTCACATAAAAAGATGTTGTAGACACCATGTGCTAAAATAGAGTTTCTAACAACATTTTTATCTACAAGAAAACTCATATGAGTATGCATACTCTTATTGACATATCAGTCAAGTTTGTTATTAGTGACACACACTTATTCAAATTTTGTATGGCTACCAAGCTCATTGAATAGTCTACAGTGTTTGCCATGTAATTTAATAGCCACCAAGCTCTATAGTTGCTACTAAGTTTTCTAGAATAATTCCAATGACTTCCAAGAATTTTAGTGGTTACCAAGTGTATTCAGTTAGTGTGAAGCCTAGTAGTTCAAAATGAGTAGATTTAGTCTAGTAGTTCAACCTGAGCATTTTAGTGGTTATACAGCATTGCAGTTTCTATCGAGTTCGCAATTCATGTAATGCAAAGCTAGTGTAAATCAAGCTTATGTGTCTACTAAGTGATTCAATTTATGCCAAGTTACATAGCATCTATCGAGTCACTAGTGTAGACTGAGTTCAAGACTACTTTGAAGTGATTAGTATGGACTAAGCTTCTATGTCTATCAAGTACGTGATGATGTCGAGTAATGAGAATGGGTGTTGAGTATCAAAACTTCACCAAGTCAGTCTTCAGAACCTGATTGTCTTCATTTGGATGACTTTTTGATATAAGTGTTAACCTATATGATGGCTGACTTTGTAACTATGTAATTTGGATTGGTATATATATGTAATGTATTGTATCATATCCATATGAAAAGATAATGAGCATGTAAAATGCAAATGTGAATAGTTTAAGCTAAGTAGCAGATAAAGAGTGAATTGTGAAGGCCATATTGAAAGAGGAAATAAAAAGACATATTTATCATAGAAAGGTGATCAGTACAATCAAGGAATCTCTATCAGCAATCCACTTGTAAGTTAGAGATCTACTATTTCATCATAACAAGTGAACTAGTCAAAATCCTTTCACAAGGTAGACTTAACAATCTTTCTTAAATCTCTTAATAAAGTTCATACTTCATTGTGTGTTTGTAAAAACTCTAACAAGGTGGACCTAGAAGTGCTAATTGTTCCTAATAGAGCAAATCATTAGAAGTGATCAATGTAAGCCTTAACATGCCAACTTTATGCTATAGTATTGTAGTTTTGTCGGTATCATCCCCACCCCAGTTTTAATTTCTATTTGGAAGGTTTGTGGGTCACCAAATCATTGTGTTCAAGTTTTATGTTTCTAGTTTGTCATGCATCCAAGTAGATTAGATATGATGAACTAAATGGTAATTGGATTACTGCAATTAAGATCTGTAGTTGATAAAGTTTTTTTTTTGGTTACTGATTCACCCCTCCCTTCTCAATAACCTAGCATAGTCTTGAATATTTTCAAAAATTGGTATCAAAGCTTTGTGGTTCTCGAGAGAAATTTTAATAGATTAAGCAAAGATAAAGGATATGGAGATATTTAGACTTGATAAGACAATTAACAATGAAAATTTGAATCTAGAAATGGCCATTGCAAAACTCAAGAAAGCTAAGGAGAAATTTTCCCAATCCCTAAAAAGAAAAGAAAGAACTTGCAAATCAAATGAATGACCATCTCTATATTGAAGAAATAATTGAAGACATTTTCCCTTCAAGCAGTTGGGATGAAGAAAATGATGCAATCAAAGAACTCCTAGAGAAGAATGGTTCCCTACAAGAAGAAATAAGAAAGATGAAAAGAGAATAAGAAATTCAGTCAGTAAGGCTATGTGAAATTTTGGAATAGAGGAATAATATAAAAGAAGAAATGGATGGAATCAAGGTGCTCAAAGGAATCAAAGACCTACTTGCAATCACTATGGTAAGTTAGGTCATACATCAAACAAATGTTGGAGTAATGGTAAAGAAAAATTTAATGAAAAATGCTACAATTGTAGTTAGCAAGGTCGTAGGGCTAATGAATAAAAAGAGAAAAAAAAATTTGAGGGCAAGTTTCACAAGTGCAAGAAACAAGGTCATAAGGCATTAGAACGCAGAACTAAGTCATTCAATCTAGCAAAGCAAATTGTGAAAGCAATATTCGGTCAGGACTACAACACTAGGTTTCCAAAGGAGAACTGGAACTACATTATCAAGATCACATTCAAATAGTTCCATTTGAAAGGTGACAAAGATCCAAATCAATATTCAAGATACAAAAGGATCACTGATGAAGATCGATATCAATTATCACCAAGTTACCTTCTCTACCTAGTAAGGTTGGGTCATTGACTCTACCAAGAAAGGTCAAGAGTAACAAGACACACATGGTTACCGAGTCATGAAGCATTCACTGAGTGATCATTGGATAGTGGATGATAGGCTATCAAGCATGGTGTCAAGCATGATATCAACTCAGCTACCTTCATACCAAGCATTAATGGTGAAGCTTTAACAAAAAAAAAAAATCAAATTCATTTCTCATGATGAAATCTAAGTGCTATTATGAAGAAGTGATTTACAATGCGATCAAGTGACTTTAAGCAAATTTTGTAGAAAGTTATCAAGGTTCTCATAGTTTATCGAGTAAAATGGCATCAAGTAGTAGCAAAGTGAAGAGAGGGTCTAAGATGTTGGTTTGAGGAATTGAGTGGAAAGCACCAAATTTCAAACTTATGCCCATGATTGTAGAAACCGTTGACTCAAGTGGAGCTCAATTGCAAATCCCTCCCATGGTACTCCTTATTAATAATATTTGTACTCATTTCAAGTGTTATATTCAAGAAATTGGTACCCTAGAAATGGATGATGCCCTAGGTGAATTGTGTGTTAATGGAATTCTTAACTATGAGCATAAGCATTTGGAAGACAAAGGTTTTACACATATTCCCCACATGCCCCATGGTTTTTAAATTAAATGGATTAGATACATTCTAAGCCAAGTGTATAATGGTCAACTATGGCTTGAGTGACCTATTCTGATTACTGTTGTCTGACTTTCAGTCATCCATTCTTTTTTGGCAATAATTGGGGTCATATCAAGTCAGTCTAGTCAATCTTGAGTCTTGGTCTAAGTCATTATAGGTGACATGGATGAAATGGATTATGGAATTGAAGATTCTGATGAAGATCCAGATGAAAAAAGGTGTTGCCATTTAAAACCAGTATTACAACTCTAAAGGTTTGGTTGAGTCTAATCCTCAAGTTGCATTATCCAATTTTTTTGAAGTCGTCAGAATGGAACCTCAGAAAGATCAGTGGGGATTTAAGGCCTTGAAATAAACCATTAACCTTCACTACCATTTGGGAAATTATAAATAAATGATGAATGCTTATCAAGAAATGATAGAAATGATAATAGATCGAGACATGAAGAACATAAAAGAGTTCAAATAATACATCTAGAATATGGAGCCTACAAGATGAGGCTGTGGCTAGGCTTTCTACTGATGGGAAAGACTTGGTTGAAACTCCTTCAAGTAGTCCAAGTAGTCTACATGAAAATGAGCTGGTGGTTCTCAAGCAATTTTAGACGTTAATCAAAATATAACTGAATGGTTATTTGTGGATGAACACCAAGCACATGATCATAGACATAATTTAGAATCAGTTGAAGAGAGTTGCTAAATCCTGTTGGAGCCTTTGTGTTTCTTGCAATGCAAAAAACCAAGGAAATGTTGGATGAATGGAGATTTATTGATGAAAAAGCATGTGAAATAGAGCTAATAGCTTGGATGAAGAATCTTACAGCAAATATTATGATCGAGAGTTAATATGGATTGGATTCCAAGAGAGGAAAAGATATATTTCAAAATATGAACTCTTTGGAAGGTTTGATCAATGAATCATTTCGATACTTATGGATTCCTAGTGGATTCCTTCCAACACCTACAAATCGAGAAATTTGGAAATGTAATAGGAGGATGAAATAGAACATTAAATTCTAAAGACAATTGATGGATGAGAGTGAAACATTCTTTTTAGCTGGGCAGGAGGAGATCTTCACCACTCCATTGTTAAGAGAATTCATTCTTTAGCAGACCCCCTTGAAGGATGCCTAATTCAGTATTTGGATGGCTCACAGTGTCATGAGATTAGCGAAGGACAAAATTGAAGAAGAATATAAATCAATTTTTAGATTCTAAAGCCAGAGAATCCCTGACCACTTTTGCGAGTTGGGAGCCTCCACATGGAAAGTTTGGATTTAGGAATCAATGGAAACAATATGTGAAAGTAGGAAACTTGGTTCGCCACATGGCTTACTATGTTGTTGGTCTACATGGCTCCCTTCATTCAGAACATCAGGTATCGAATAGAAATCAACTGGTATTCAAGAATCCTTCTGCCCATATGGTGGGCAAGGAAGTGACAGATATTCTTCATGAGTTAGCTAAGATCATAAAATGCATGAAACAATGCAAACCTAGAGAAGCCATGATGGAGAATTTGTATGTTGCAATTAAAGAAATGCATAATTCATTCTGTTTCCTACAAAGAATGTGTTATCAAATCCAGTCATTGTATAAACCATATCAAAGCAACCCAAATCTTTTAGAAGCCACTAACATCCATGGAAATCCTACACAACAATCCTCACAAACAAAGGAAGTCATGCAAGGATTGAAAGATATAAATGCCCATGTTGTCAACATAATTTCAAATGAATCCAAAGGGAAAGAAGAATACAAATTAGAATCAAGTAACGTGGGTATGAAGGAACAAAATGGGCTTGCGGTTATTCAAAAGTAATAGTTATAATGATACAGAATATTTGTAAAATAGTATGATTAAAATTTGTGCTGATGAGTTTGAGAAGGAGTTATGATAAAAGATTCTCGAAGACAAACCAAAGGTGTTGGAAGATTCTAGTGACATGTACCACTAAGTTAATTTCCAAATAGCAGGACAAGGCCATAAGATAAAATTGTTCTATTGAGCAAGGAAATGAATTTCATTTTCCATCCAAACATAAAGGCCATGTGTCATAGAATAGAGAGGATTTTATTTTTCTTAAGGCGGTTACAAAACTGAAAAGTCAGGACCATTTTAAGATTTAGTTTTATGAAACCAAAAAGCCATCATAAGGAGAGCTTAACAAGCATCTTGAGGGAGGCTATTTATGGTAAATATTTTTCTTAGAGAAAAGGGTCAGAAAATTGTTTGTATGAAGGGAGATTACAGAGACAATCACGGTTGGTGTCAATTCTTTACTGTCCAGGGGGTTATTCTTTTTTTGACATACAGTCAGAGAGCTAGAGCAGGGAGAGGAACACATTTAATTTCTATATTTTTCATTTCTTGCATTTGGGGGGTTTTCTATTCCATTTTTGTAATAGATTTGATATTGAGTTGTAAGTAATAATGATCAGAGCATCATTATTTTCTATGTTCATAATAAAGACAGATCTTTTGTTAAATCAGAGAGTTTAAAAGAGGTTTTTCTGATTATTCACAATCAGAGAGTTGCATTAATCAATTTTGGGCATTATCTTACACCTTAGAATTGGATAGCAAATGTGTTGTGGATAAGAAGTGTTTGTAGCCATTTCTATTACAAGAACCCAAATAGATGACCTTTTGTTCTAATTTCATTTACATTGCATTTGCATTTGCATTCATTGAATTCATATTGCATCATCAATGCTAAGGAGTCATAAGATGTGTGAGTTCTCGAAGTTGGCTAGGTTTAGGATCTAAATTTTGCCTGAGTTAATCTTGCCTAGGATTGACTTGGTTTTCCTCTTTCATTCTCAGGTTAAGGACACACCCAGTTAGTTTAGGCAATAAAACAAATTCATTGCATATCATTTCATAAGGGAGTTGTACCTTCCAATTTAGTGGAAATCTATCAATCTCATGATAGATTATCCAAGTGTTGGCATCTAATTGTTCTTTCAGATTTGGGCATTTTGAGAATTTATTTAAAAGGACAATCTATTTACCAACGGATTTTTGGTGACTCTGCTAGGGAAGTTGGAAAAGAAGACCAGTGCTGGAGATTGTATTTCTAGTTTTATTATTGTTATCTCTATTTGAGATTGGCAACTCTGTGTCTTTAAAAGAACCTATTTTATATCAAAGTTTGAAAGATTTGAAAGTTCTTATCATTCAGGTTCCTAGCTCATGTTTTTGGTGACTAAGAGGAAGAATACTTTGGTTTTTCAAGCTGCAATATTCATTTTCTCTGCTACTCAGGGATTGGCGACTCTGTTGTAAAAAAGATCATGCCTATTAAAACAAATTTTTGGAGAACTTGCTGGAAAGTTGGTTTCTCATTATTGAGGTAACATCATTCTCTTTCTTGTTACTTTGATGAAGTTTATATAGATTTCTGTTACTCTGTTGTACAAATAATCTCAGGAAATGTATCAAGGTCAAATTCCTTTGAGAAATGATTTAAAATATAAAAAGAAACTTTTGCCATTTGTTGAAGAGATTGTGATTGATGATGATCCTATGCTACAACAACTCTGGCAAAAATTTAAAGAGAGTGTCAACTATGCCATAAGAAACAACTTAAGTATAGCTCAAGATCATCAGTCTAGAGAATTGTGGAAGCTGATTGAAAAGAGATTCTATGTTCTCCAGGAGTTCAAATAGAAAAGCACTGATGCAAGTTCTAAAAAGGATGCTTCATCTCCTCCCATCTTCCCTGCTTTGAGAGAGCCTAAATTTTCTTCATCCCCAATGTTACCATGGATGAGCCATCAACATGAAGAAGGTAATCAGCATGAAAAACATTTCCAGCCTGAACCACCACAAGAAGAAGAAAAGTTTGTTATTATTCCTTGTTACTCAACGATATTTCCTTTGGAATCATTAATTGCACCATTAGATTCCTCATTTGAGGTTGAAAAGAAGATTTTCTTTCCTAAGGATGAATATAATGAGAAGAGTTTAGAAAATACTCTGTCTATGTCTGAACTTAAATATCAAGAACACACCATCAATAGTTCAGATGCAATTATAAAGGATTTTAGTTTCTCTCAAGAATCAACAGAGAATTTTTCCAAAGAAGATATAACTAGTGAGTAGAAGGAAGAGATCATATCAACCAATGGTTTGAGTTCTAAATAGCATGAGAAGCCTGGTTTCCCAAAAGCACAACTTTCAGCAAATGAAGATAGCCTTCTCGATGATGAAGAATTGGTAAGAACAGTTGACAATGAATTTTCTTTCATGCCTTCATTTACCTCTAATTTTAAAAGTTTCAAATTTGAAGAAAATAAGGATAAAACTTTGCATGAAGTCTTTGATGAGAATAATCAGATAGTTAATGCAAAATATGAAGAGTTGAATTCCATTGAATTTTTTTGTGAAACTAATTTTCAAGTTGCAAAGGTTGGTGATGATACTATATTAGAATCTATGTGTCTTGAAGAAAAAGTGGAAAAATGTTTTGTCAAATCTGAAAATATGATTGAAGAAATGATCAGTAAAATTGAAAGAGAAATTAATGGGGATTATTGTCTTCCTAAAAATTATCCTAAAACAAACATGCGATTATGCTTTAGTGATCACCATACTGAATTTGAAGATGTAGCAATAACAGATGATGAAAAGGAAGGAATTGCAAAAGATAATGAGGTATTGCAGCATTATGAAGAAGATAGTGAATTTGATTATAATCCTCCCGGTCTAGAATACTCTTCCATAATTGATCCAGATATTGAAGTTGTGAATTCAGATGAACATCTTGTTGTGGAAAATGAAGAAGATGTCTCAGCTTGGATGTACACTATAGCAAATAAGGAATCCTTCAATTTCAACCCCGTTTTGAAATCTGAAGTTGTTAATGATAAAGCTTGTGATTGGTATTGTAGACACTCAAAAATGGTTCGCATCTATGAATTTATCACTTCTTCATACTAATTTGTCCCATTTTCTCATTCTACTAACTTCGATCTTTTGGCCAGATTGACCATATTTTGTCATTTGTATCCCCTTTCACATCAATTTCATATCAACTCAGAATCATATCAAATCAACTCGAAATTAGTCGTAATCAACCCGAAACGTATCAAACATCCCAAATCAATCATCATTTATCCACTCCTAGGCATTGTTGTGGCTTTCAGTGCCTTGGAAATCTATCAACTTATCAATCTTATCAATCTGACCTTAGTACTGTCATGGCTCTCAGTACTAGGTCAAAATATCATTCATGTCATTCAATATTTGACATTGTTGAGGCTTTCAATGTCAGATCATGGCATCATCAACCATTTTAATAATATTGACAATGTCTGTCAGTGTTATTATGATCAAAACTTATCAATCAATTTCAATCCTGTAGCATTTACAATGTCAGTTAAATGTTACATATCAATCAATTCATGTCATGTGTCCTTGGCATGTTATCAATTTTGATCTATCAATTAATTTGACCATGGCTTTGGTCTACCTTTTCATCATCTTATTCGATATCCATCGTCGTCACATTTTCATCAAAGGATACGGTCGCATTCATTTAATCAATTTGGCCAATCATCTACTAATTTTCTCTATAGGATTAAATAACCCATAATTTAATTCTATTATTCTCACTAATTATTCTTCCTGATTATCATCCTCAATTAATTAATTTTATTAATTAATTGATTCATTATCTACAAACCATGGAAATTTACAATTTCTTAAGTTCCATTTTCCATCATTAATTCCATTTTCTACTAATTCTTATTTTGTGGAATAAAAGGATTTTTAATTCAAATATTCCATAAAATATTTCATCATCATGACACTTGGATGTGACACCTCGTGGATTCTCCTTTGACACTTGGCTGAGATTTGTCATAATCAAATATTCTTATCTCTTACGCATGTTCCTATTTGGCTTATTCATCATAGATTCTTGGCTTTAAGTGGGTTGAGGAATCTTATGATGTGTCATATATTCTCTTCCACATTTAGCCAAATTTGACTCTCATGTGTCATAGAATCTTACTTTTGGCATATTCTGTCATATGCATCATATGAATTATTATTACCTCTTATGCATGTCCCTATTTGGCTTATTCGTCATAGATTCTTGGCTTTAAGTGGGTTGAGGAATCTTATGATGCGTCATAGATTCTCTTCCACATTTAGCCAAGTTTGGCTTGCATGTGTCATAGAATCTCACAATTGGCATATTTTGTCATATGTGTCATGGATTCTCAAGGAATCTCTTGCCACATCGCATATCTATGGGTGAAAAATCCAATGCTCTCATCCTCCATGTCAATTATAAATTGGACACTCTTCCTCTCATTTTTGGTCCTTGAGTCTCTTGAATCCTAGAATGCTTAAGTCTTGAATCCTTGAATCTTTGAGTTTTTGAGTCTTTACTAATTTGCATTTTGCATTCTCTCTCTCACATAAAATCACACTTCAAGTATTATCATGGAATTATCACTATCATAGGCTTTTGCTTCAATATTGTGTGCACTATAAGAAACTTTGGAGCTATAATCATTTGGAGAAGAAAGAAGGACATGGGAGCTACAAACAAAAAAGGGAGTTTTTGATTATGTTTTCTTTCTTTTGTTTAGTTTTGCTTTCATGGTAGACTAGTGGGTGCTAACGTATGATTATTGAGTTTGTGATTTGCTCATAGTATGTTATGCTTTTAGCCCATTTTTATGGTCCTACAGGTATGATACTATTTCACTTCCAGAAGCTTTTCAATTTTCTGATTATGTTCATTCTGATTTGAAAGATGATATCTTTGCTAAGAATGGTAATGGAGTAAACCGATGTGAGTGTTTTCAAGCATGGCATTTGGAATTGCTTGAATATCCTGCCAGTCTAGATTTGAATATTGATATCTTTGTTATAAGTGACAAGCTTAAGGATAACAAATGTAAATATGATTCAGTGATGTTTTTAGAGTCCAGTGAGTTTTCTTCTTCACAAAATAGGATGGAGCATGTGAAAGACAATATGCGGATAAATACAGAGCAATCAAAAGTATATGATGAGGCATGGCTATTTGGCAAATTTCTATGGGTTACTATGTTACAAATAGCTTTTGGACTCAAATTCAGTAGTCAAGGATTGGCTAGAAGATATCAATATTGTTGCAAGCTGGTGAAGCATTCTCCTTTGTGCCAAAGAGGTTCATATTTCTCTCTTCCTATAAATGGTCATGTATGAATCTTTCCTTGCTTTTGGTCCTGTTGGTGAGGTCTCCTCACCTTTTGTAAATAGGTTCCCTTCTCAGTTTTGGCATGTCTAGTGTAGCTTCTTCTTGCCTAGTTGTTGTTGTTGTTGTTTTCTCTCACTTTGTTTTAGTTTGCCCTCCTCCCCTCCACCCTCCTTGGATGCACTTCCTCATTTATCTTTTTTCTAGACTCCGTAACCCAATGCTTAAGGCACTTGCTTAACCAAAGATGCTAAATTCTTCATGCACTTTGCAGTACATGATCCCCTAGTCGGAGCCAGCTGTTGTCTAACTTTTAGTCATCCATTCTTTTTTGGCAATAATTGGGGTCATATCAAGTCAGTCTAGTCAATCTTGAGTCTTGGTCTAAGTTGTTATAGGTGACATGGACAAAATGGATTATGGAATTGAAGATTCTGATGAAGATCTAGATGAAAAAAGGTGTTGCCATTTAAAACTAGAATTACAACTCTAAAGGTTTGGTTGAGTCTAATCCTCAAGTTGCATTATCCAGTTTTTTGAAGTCATCAGAATGGAACCTTAGAAAGATTAGTGGGGATTTAAGGCCTTGAAATAAACCGTTAACCTTCACTACCATTTGGGAAATTATAAATAAATGATGAATGCTTATCGGGAAATGATAGAAATGATAATAGATCGAGACATGAAGAACATAAAAAAGTTCAAATAATACATCTAGAATAAGGAGCCTACAGGATGAGGCTATGGCTAGGCTTTGTACTGATGGGAAAGACTTGGTCAAAACTCCTTCAAGCAATCCAAGTAGTCTGCATGAAAATGAGTTGGAGGTTCTCAAGAAATTTTAGACATTAATCAGAATATAACTGAATGGTTATTTGTAGATGAACACCAAGCACATGATCATAGACATAATTCAGAATCAATTGAAGAGCGTTGCTAAATCCTGTTGGAGCCTCTGTGTTTCTTGCAGTGCAAAAAACTAAGGAAATGTTGGATGAATGGAGATTTATTGATGAAAAAGCATGTGACATAGAGCTAACAGCTTGGATGAAGAATCTTACAGTAAATATTATGATCGAGAGTTAATATGGATTGGATTCCAAGAGAGGAAAAGATATATTTCAAAATATGAATTCTCTGGAATGTTTGATCATTGAATCATTTTGATACTTATGGATTCCTAGTGGATTCCTTCCAACAGCTACAAATCGAGAAATTTGGACATGTAACATGAGGATGAAACAAAACATTAAATTCTAAAGATAGTTGATGGATGAGAGCGAAACATTCTTTTTAGCTAGGAGGAGATCTTCACCACTCCATTGTTAAGAGAATTCATTCTTTAGCAGATTCCCTTGAAGGATGCTTGATACAATATTTGGATGGCTCACAGTGTCATGAGATTAGCGAAGGACAAAATTGAAGAAGGATATAAATCAATTTTTAGATTCTAAAGCCAGGGAATCCCTGGCCACTTTTGTGAGTTGGGAGCCTCCACATGGAAAGTTTGGATTCAGGCATCAATGGAAACAATATGTGAAAGTAGGAAGCCTGGTTCGCCACATGGCTTACTGTGTTGTTGCTCTACATGGCTCCCTTCATTCAGAACATCAGGTACCAAACAGAAATCAATTGGCATTCAAGAATCCTTCTGCCCATATGGTGGGCAAGGAAGTGGCAGATATTCTTCATGAGTTAGCTAAGAGCATAAAATGTATGAAACAATGCAAACCTAGAGAAGCCATGATGGAGAATCTGTATGTTGCAATTGAAGAAATGCATACTTCATTCTGTTTCCTGCCAAGAATGTGTTATCAAATCCAGTCATTGTATAAACCATATCAAAGCAGCCCAAATCTTTTAGAAGCCACTAACATCCATGGAAATCCTACACAACAATCCTCACAAACAAAGGAAGTCATGCAAGGATTGAAAGATATAAATGCCCATGTTGTCAACATAGTTTCAACTAAATCCAAAGGGAAAGAAGAATACAAATTAGAATCAAGTAACGTGGGTATGAAGGAACAAAGTGGGCTTGCGGTTATTCAAGAGTAATAGTTATAATGATATAGAATATTTGTAAAATAGTATGATTAAATTTTTTGCTGATGAGTTTGAGCAGGAGTTATGATAAAATATTCTTCAAGACAAACCAAAGGTGTTGGAAGATTCTAGTGACATGTACCACTAAGTTAATTTCCAAATAACAGGACAAGGCCATAAGAGAAAATTGTTCTATTGAGCAAGGAAATGAATTTCATTTTCCATCCAAATGAAAAGGCCATGTGTCACGGAATAGAGAGGATTTTATTTTTCTTAAGGCAGTTACAAAACTAAAAAGTCAGGACCATTTTAAGATTCAGTTTTATGAAACCGAAAAGCCATCATAAGGAGAGCTGAACAAGCATCTTGAGGGAGGCTATTTATGGTAAATCTTTTTCTTAGAGAAAAGGGTCGGCAAATTTTTTGTATGAAGGGAGATTTTAGAGACAATCATGCTTGGTGTCAATTCTTTACTGTCCAAGGGGTTATTCTTTTTTTGACATACAGTCAGAGAGCTGGAGCAGGGAGAGGAACACATTTAATTTCTATATTTTTCATTTCTTGCATTTGGGGGGTTTTCTATTCCATTTTTGTAATAGATTTGATACTGAGTTGTAAGTAATAATGATCAGAGCATCATTATTTTCTATGTTCATAATAAAGACAGATCTTTTGTTAAATTAGAGAGTTTAAAAGGGGTTTTTGTAATTATTCGCAATCAGAGAGTTGCATTAATCAATTTTGGGCATTATCTTACACCTTATAATTGGATAGCAAATGTGTTGTGGATAAGAAGTGTTTGCAGCCATTTCTATTACAAGAACCCAAATAGATGACCTTCTGTTCCAATTTCATCTACATTGCATTTTCATTTGCATTCATTGAATTCATATTGCATCATCAATGTTGAGGAGTCATAAGATGTGTGAGTTCTCGAAGTTGGCTAGGTTTAGGATCTAAATTTTGCTTGAGTTAATCTAGCCTAGGATTGACTTGGTTTTCCTCTTTCATTCTCGAGTTAAGAATGCACCCAGTTAGTTTAGGCAATAAAATAAATTCATTGCATATCATTTCATAAGGGAGCTGTACCTTCCAATTTAGAGGAAATCTATCAATCTCATGATAGATTATCCAACTGTTGGCATCTAATTGTTCTTTCAGATTTGGGTATTTTGAGAATTTATTTAAAAGGACAATCTTCTTAGCAACAATTACAAAGAAAATGATTCATCACATCATTTGCTTCCCGATGTTCACCAAAGCCAAAATGACCAAAACCTTAGGTTGGGCTAAATTGGAAAAGGAAACCCTAGCTGATTGGGATGGCAAAGGCATGAAAATTGGTAGTGTGATAGATGCAGAGCTAAAATTTGGGATTCATGTTATAGCACATACGATATATAGTTCAATCCATCTTAACAGTGTATCATGTGAAGCTATGGACTTAGCTTATAAAGTGGTGAAAAAAAATCTATCTTATGACTTGGTAGATCTATTGTTGAAGCAATTCAATAAGAAAATGGAAAGTATCAATACATGCAAGAAAAACCCTTATAAATTCGGTTCACTTTTAACTTTTTTGTTCTTTCATGTTTAAAAGTTCTTCCATTCCAAAGGCATGGTAGTATGGACAAAAGATGTGCTTGTATTATACCACATAAATGAATGCATTAGAGAAATGAGAGAGAACTATGTTAGCATTATGGACAACTACTTCGATGTGTTCAAAGAAAAAATGAACAATAGGTTTAGGATACCTAAGAAGTTAGTTGAGGATTACAAAGATGATGCGTGCTTTATGGTAGATAGTGATAGAGTTTACATCTAGGCAATGAATCCCAAATTTGTGTGGGTAAAACCTCTTCCTTATGAGGTAAATATTGATGAAGCTCTAGTTAATGAATCTATTGATCCAAAGGTACCATACTTTGGAAGCTATGATGAAGCCAAGGCAAGGATAGAACTGGAAATAAAGCTCCCTTGAGTAGTTAAAAAAGGAAAGAGGAGGATAGCTAAACTAAAAACTAGCACACCTCTCATGTTAATTGAAGGCAAAGGAGAATATGTAGAAGAAGTAGAGGATGGAGAGGAATCTAAAAAGGAAGAAGAACATGTGAAGAAGAAAGGTAAGGTGATCATCACCAAGCCACCTAAGCCATCCACTATAGTTTTCACTAGAAGGACAAGGAAGAAGGAAAATAAAGAAGGTGGTGATATCATATTTAGTTGACTTCCACCTATATTTGAGGATAGATTGAAGGAATTGAGAGGAGCTAGTGTAACCAACTTCAAAGCTCTCAAATATGACACTAGAATATAGGCTAAGTAGAAATAGATTAAAAACCTAGTCATGGATAAAATGGGCCAATGGAAGTATTCACTTGATCAGCTAGCATCAAAGATTCCCAGTGTATTATTAGATAAAATCAAGATAAGATGGGAAAATACTAAGAAAACTATCAAGGATATATATGCAGAAACATTGAGACAGTTGGTATCGAGCATGACAGATGCTAAGGTGAACAAGTCATTAAAGGATAATGAAAGAAAAATGACTCTCATATTCAATACTTTTTTGGTTTTGATGAAAGACATTGAATATGTTATGAAGAATACCACAAACACTTGGAGAAATTTCTATCACCTTCACAAGCCAAGTGAACAACTAGTGGAAATAAAAGATGATGATGATGACAATGATAATGATGAAGAAGAAACTTATATTGAGCGTACACATTTTGAAAATGAGGAAGATGAAGAAGATAAAGAGGAGGAAGCTAATGAGGAAGCAGAGCAAGATGATTTGGAAACTAACCCAGTTAAGATAGCTATGAAAGTCACTGCCTCACTTCCTCACTCTCTAGGCAAACTAGTAGCTATATCAACCTCAAAGATAGCTTCAACAAGTTTGATTGTGACAACCATAGACACTTCAAATTCCCAATCACTCTTTGCCCTCACTCAGCTCAATGTATCATTAATAGAAGTGACTTCCACTTCATCTACTAGGTTGAAACCTCTCTCTTCTTTACCTACTAAGTTGACGTCATCAGTCATGAATATAGTGTCTTCTATAATTTTGAGTTCTTTAGCAGTAAGTACTTCAATTTTGGATATTATAGTTTTGTCTACTTCAGTTTTGGATACTTCAGTTATGACTTCTTTAGTTTTGGATTCAAAAAGCATTCCTATTAGTATTCCATCACTTAGTACTATATCAATTGTCACTACAAGTCCTAGTATATCAACTATTGTTTCCATTCCAGACACAAAAGCATTAAGTACAAGGACAGTTGAACCTAAGGCTCAACCGAGTACAAAATTTTTGAGTAAAGGAAAGGACATTGAGGGTGACATAGACTTAGATGAGGAAATAGAAATCCCCAAATGGGATATTCATAATATTTCTATAGATCAAATGCATGAGTTTGGTGAAATTCTTCAGAAAAAGGCAAAGCAACAAAAATTAAGAGAAGAAAGAGATAGAGAGTATAAGATTATAGAAGATGCTAAAAATATTTTGTCTGAGGCTATAGTATCAACCTATCTTGTTTCAATTAGTAGAAGTAGTCCAAAAGTTCAATGAGGACACTAGTGGACAAGACAAGCTAATTGAGAAAGCTAAAAAGAAATTTGATAGTAAAGTGCTAGAGCACATTGCTCAACAAATTGTTATTCATCCAGTTGAGCTTTCATCAATTTTGATCAATCTTGAGACCTCCTACACCAATAAGACATCACTTTTTGGGAAGTTTTGTGATTTTTTTGAGTTCACAAAGGAAATAAAGGGCACATTGTCAAAAATTGATGAGGATCTAAAAGCCAATGCTCAGAAGTTGCAACTTGACCATAGTTCAAGCTTTGTACATCACATGAAGATCAGATTTTTGTCAAACATGCAAGAAAATTTGTTTAGAGAAGAAACAAATATTCGATCAACACTAATTGATATTCAAAATATGATCCTTCCTATCATGGATACAATGCAGAAACATATTATTTACTCAAAAACCTTGATCCATGACAACAACTTCTTTATTGCAGATCACATGAAAGAATTGTCTACAAAAGTACAAATTGCTCTACATACATGCAAGATTTTGCAAAAAAATTGGGATAAAACCTTGGCACTTATTCTTAAGGTACATTCTAATTTTTTATCTCATTTTGTTGTCCATGTAGATAAGATCTATATAAATCTTTAGCATTATTGTCAAAAGGGGGGAGATTATTGTTGAGACATATGGTATGCTATATATGGAGAGACACATAGTACGAGGGAGAAACATGCTATGAGGAGAATGTATATAATAGATGATGTATAGTATACCTTATAAAGATAAATATTGAAAAATCTCAAAACAACATATTCTACCAAGCTAGTATCACATGGTGATGTATATAAGATTTTGGCTAATAAGTGTTTTTGTCACTAATACCAAAGGGGGAGATTATTGACATATCAGTCAAGTTTTTTATTAGTGACACACACTTATTCATATTTTGTATGGCTACCAAGCTCATTGAACAATCTATAGTTTTTTCCATGTAATTTAGTAGCCACAAAGCTCTACATTTGCTATTGAGTTTTCTAGACTAATTCCAATAGCTATAGAGCATTTCAGTGGTTACCAAGTGTATTCTGTTAATGTGAAGCCTAGTAGTTCAAATTGAGTAGATTTAGTCTAGGAGTTCAACCTAATCATTTCAATGGTTATCGAGCATTAAGTTTCTACCAAGTTCACAGTTCATGTAATACAAAGCTAGTGTAAACTGAGCTTATGTGTTTATTGAGTGATTCAATTTATGCCAAGTTACACAGTATCTACCCAGTCACCAATGCAGACCAAGTTCAAGATTATTTTGAAGTGATCACTATGGACTGAGCTTCTATGTCTACTAAGTGCATGGAAATTCCAAGTAATGATAGTGGGTGTCGAGTATCAGAACTCCACCAAGTTAGTCTTCAAAACTTGAGTCTCTTCATTTGGGCTGACTTTGTGATATATGTGTTAACATGTATGATGGCCAACTTTGTAACTATGCAATTTGGATTGGTATATATATATGTAACATATTGTATCACATCCATATGAAAAGATAATGATCGTGTAAAATGCAAATGTGAATAGTTGAAGCTAAGTAGTAGATAAAGAGTGAATTGTGAAGGCCATATCAAAAGAGGAGCAGTAGAGACATATTCATCATAGAAAGGTGATCAGTACAATCAAGGAATTTCTATTAGTAATCCACTTGTAAGTTAAATATCTACTACTTCATCCTAATAGGTGAACCAGTCAAAATCTTTTCACAAGGTAGACTTAATAGTCTTTCTTAAATCTCTTAATAGAGTGCATACTTCATTGTGTGTTTGTAAAACCTCTAACAAGGTGGATCTAGCAGTCCTAATTGATCCTAATAAGGAAAATCATCAGAAGTGATCAATGTAAGCCTTAATAGGCCAACTTTATGCTATAGTATTGAAGTTTTGTGGGTATCATACCCACCCCACTTTTAATTTCTATTTGGAAGGTGTCTGGGTCACCAAATCATTGTGTTCAAGTGTTATGAATGTTTTATGTTTCCATTTTGTCATGCATACAATTAGATTAGATATGATGAATTGAATGGTAATTGGATTACTACAATTAAGATCTATAATTGATAAAGTTCTTTTTGGTTACTAATTCACCCCTCCTATCTTAGTAACCTAGCATAGTCTTGAATATTTCCAACAACTCTTAAGTGTCTCACTAATAAATATAAAATAACGCATTAACCTAAGTAAACTTAAGTAGAGTGTAATAATAATTAATTATTTACACTAACAATTTCTCCCTCTTCCAACCTCCTAAGTTGGAAGAAGGTTGAGTAACACCTTTTATAGGCTTGGAATTTAATTTTATAACTCATTTAAGTGGTTGAAGGGCTTCAACAAAGAAGTTTCTCTTTTTGTATAAAAGTTGCAAAAGTTGTCAATGACAACTTTGCAAGAAATGAGCAATTTTGAAAATTTTCAAATTATCTATCCAAACTTTAGAAAAGGCCTAAGATGGATCCAAACAACCTAATAAGGACCCTAAAACACTTTCTTACCCTATTTGGACCTCAAAATCCAAAACTTTTTGATTAAGCCAAATGAGCACTTTTTGAGCAATTAGGAGCAATATGCATTGTGGGACTCTTCAAAGCTATTTAACCTCACCTAGGACCAAGTTTATCCTATTATTACTATAGTCATGTGGATAGCATTAGTACAATCCAAAAATACAAAAGAAGCCCTAGGTATACCCTTAGCCTACCTAGGTGCTCCTGCACCATCATGCTTCTTTGTCAAGATCTCCTCAACTTTCAAGGCATATTGATATTTTTTTTTTCATATTTTCCAATTTCACAAAACTTATTTCATATTGAATTCTAGATCTCAATACATTTAGATACCTTACAACTTTCTGAACCTCATCATCCATATGTCTAGATCTGATTTCCAATCCATAAAATTCCTTAGTATACTCCTTCTTAGTCATGTTTGTTTGTCTCAAATTTTGCATCTTTCTCAACAAGATAACTTGGTAATCAATAGGAAGAAACTTCTTCTTCACTTTATTCACCATTTTCATCCAAGTCCTAATCTTCTCCTTTCCACTTTTTTGTCTATAAGTTTGTAAATGGTCCCACCATAGTAAGGCATGACCTTTCAACCTAGTGGCTACAATTTTCACCTTCCTATTATTAGGAGTATTTTTAAACTCAGATAACTTCTCCATATCAGAGATAAAATTCAACACAACATTTGTGTCCAATTTTCCATCATAAGGAATAACTTCTACAGTAGCCTTTGAATATTCCTTAGATAATACTCTAAACAATCTTTCCTCATCTTGATCTTCTTTAGGTTTTGGATTAGGGTTTAGTGTCATTGCTTCATCATCACTTAAATAATCAAGATGTTCTCCTCTCCTCTAAGCTATCTTCATAGCATCTAATCTAGCAAAAAAATTTCTCAATGTATCCAATATGGCATTGTCAACATTTCCTCTGCCTCAAACCATCTTTACAATCAAGTTCCTACAAGCTCATAACCCTTTACAAGTTATAGGTCAAATCCTCAGATCTACCATGCCCTACAACCAAATTCAACTTAGGTTTCTAAATGATCCAATCTCCAAAAGGATGAATCTTAAGCATTGACACCACATGACACAAGAGGATATGAACACCTAGGGGCAAAGGCACACCCAACTATCCAACCACCTTGTTGAGTAAACACAATAGAAGAATAACCATAGAGAACAACACCAAGGAGAGAGGAAGCAAGAACTTTTTTTGATTCATCAGATTATCAACATACATGCCTAGCTATAAGGCCTTCTGGGTTATGACCATATAGAAAATATAACTTCAAGATCTATGATCTAGCTTCAAATTCATAAATCCAAAAATATCTGCCTTGAACTCTCTAAGTCCTCTTAGTTCCACCTAGACTAAGCCAAATACCTCTACTTATACTTACCAAAATGGCTTATAGAAGATTCTAGATTATTACAAAATAGAAAGGCCAACCTCAAAATGGTCTTCACACATCCCAAGACAAGATCCTATCATTAAATTCATGATCCAAACTAAATACATGAGTTAGCTCAAACTAAGAACCAATCATAGACAAACTCAGTCAAAGGAACTAAGCATTAGCAAATAATAGGTTCACTTGGTGCATGAAGGAATACTCAACCAGTACTAGACAACTCTATTAATATGGGAACTCAATCGGAACTGTAACTCAAAAAGCATTGAAGAAATCGGTTAGGACTATAACTCGGCAAGCACTATTAGAATTTAATTAACATGTTATAACTTGGTTAGAACTAAATATATTGTTTAGTACAAAAGGAACTCAGTTAAAACTACTAGAATGAACAAATGAGCAAGATTACAAGGCAACCCAGGATTTTCCTACATCAATTAGATAGGTCCTTATTATTATCATCGATACCTATTAAGGGACATCACAAGATCATACAACTATCACTAATGAAAAAGAAACTATAAAGATCTAAATATGATCTATATTGGATAGGATGTACGAAAAAAACATAAGAATCAAAGATAAAGAGGTCAAGGTGACTCACTCTTAGATTCCAGGTTAATGTAGAAATATTATGCTTGCATAAAGATATAAGTGTTGAGATGGAAATAATCATGTTCTTGTAGAACAAACATAATGTAATAGTCAAGGACATATCTTGAAATTACATAAGTGTCCAAATGAATTAGGTTGAGGTATGCATAATGTTTCAACAAAGAGGAGGCACCTATCATAGACATTGATGAACTAGGATAAATAGGATGATTGAAACTACACCCAAAAGAAAAAGAAATATAAAATATTTCTCATACCCTTAGTTCTCTAGTCAAGTGACATCCTAGAATAACTAAGGAGGGAATATTAATGAAAATTGGTCATAACAAGGACATAGAGAAAATCACAAGCATATCTCAATCATTTTAGTTTAAGTGACATGTTCAAAAGTACAAACAAAGAAATAAAATTTCTTACTTTCTTTGATTTATGCTTGCAATTGAGATATATCACACAACTTGACTTTGGACAAAGTATAGAATGATCTGAAAAGTTTTAAGAAATACTCAATGTCAAGGGAGGTTTTAAGAAAAACTATTTGATGTGATGTCATAGAACACTAATAGATCCTAGAGACCAAAAGATGACATAGTTTATGCCCCTTAGATATAGACAAAGACCAATTCCAAACCAGGAGATGAACATGAGATAGATTGAAATGCTTAAGTGTCAAGACTATGAGATGATTGATAAAAGAACATAGGTCTCAAGTAGCATTTGTTTCCAAGTTTTCACCAAAAGTTCCCATTGCTAGATTTTTTTTGAGATGATCTTTTTTTTTGGATTTTTCTAATTTTTAAGATTTTTTTAGAACCATATTTGATTTTTTTTTTGGATATTTTTATGGTAATAATCTATTAATAGGAGCTCTAGATGCCAAGAGCATCAAGCATAGAACTTCTTCAAATGAAGTATGTTGATAGGCTTGGTGAGTCAATCTCCCTCTAGTGTTGAGATTTAATATGTACTGGATTCAAAAGCAACAATGGCATTATAATGACCCAATCAATCAAGTTCAAACTTCTGCCTCTAATTCTGATTTTGTTGAATTTTAGAGTTTTTTCTCAAGACCAAGTCACCAATTAAAAAATCTCTATGGTGGACTTTCTTATTGAAAATCTTAGACATCCTTTTCTAGTAAACTCTCATGTGATCAAAAATTACCCTTCTACATTCATCCAATAGTTCCAATTCTTGTAGGAGAGAAATGTGTTAGTCCTCATTTGTGACTAGTCCTTGAAGTGAAACTCATAGTGAAGGGATCTCAACCTCAATAGGTAAGGCAAGGTTAGCACCATAGGTAAGGGTGAAAAGTGTGCCTCTTAGTAGAGTTGATATGGAGGTGTTAATCCCTACCTAACTTGTTGACAAGTGTATGAAAGATCTTAAGAAATGTCTTATTTGGAGCTTCTTCTTAACTATTTCCTTGAGGATACTAAACAGAAGACCAATGTTTCTTAATACTGATTTTCCTACATAGTTTTTTGAGATCATTATTTTTTAATTGTTCTCCATTATCAATAACTATGGAGGATGGCACATCACACTGAAAAATGGTGTAGTTTAGGATAAAAAGAGAGACCTATTTTCCTATAGAAACATAGAGTGATATAGCCTTAACCAATTTAGTAAAGTATTCTATAGCAGTGATGATAAATTTTTGATCTCTAGATGAGTGGGATGTATCTAACCTACCAATTTAAAGCCCATTTCTAAAAAGGATAGTACCAAAAAAATGGAATGAAGTCTCTTCCAAGAGCATAAATTAAATTGCCATGTATCTAACATTTTTTAAATGATTTGGAAAAGTAAAAATTATTTTTCTACATGGTAGGCTAGTACTAACCAGCCCTAAGATGTTTTGGAGCTAGCACAAGACCATTAGAATGAGACCCAAACAGACCCTCATGGACTTTGGCCAACACCCATTCAGATTCCTCTCTTTGTAAGAACTAAAGATACTGATAAGAAATAGGATGTGAAAGATATTGGACATGAATAGCATGATACTGGCAATACAAGTAAAGATGATAAATATTCATAGGTAGTGGAAGAATCAAGAAAAGAAGAGTCTAGTAACACACACAAAGATGATGAGAAGAAAGATGAAGAAAATAAGAATAAAGACAAGAAAGAAGGAGAAAAAGATGAAGAAAAAGACAACAATAAGGGTAAATATGTCAACAAGGAGAAGGAGAAGGACAAGAAGGATGTCAAAGGTAAAAGGAAATGAGATTTTAAAGCAAACGAAGAATAATATGATCCTACAATTAATGATCCATAATTTGAAATATTAAATCAAGATCCAAGGACAATAAAGAAAATGAAGGATAGAGAAGAATACTTAAAGGAATTTAAAAAGAAAATTTTAATTGAAAGAGAATGAAGGAAGAAAGTGAAAAGGATAGTACTAATTAAGACTTTGGATATATTTTAAGATCTCATTCTAGATGTTACAGTTGCTTCCCTAATGGATAAATTGAAGAAATAAATAGATTTTATTGATAAGAAAAAACAAGATTTAGATGGAAAAATGGATAAGAAAGAAAAGTAGAAAATGGAAGAGGAACATTTACAAAAATTGTTAACCAAAATTGCAATTTTAAGAGTCAAGTTGTTAAAATTTATTGAAGCGCTAAATGAAACACTAAATAATTCTATGAGTATGCAAACACTTTTATGAAATTTCAGTGAATTTATTAGAGATGTTGATAATAATCTTGTTCGAATAGAAAGATAAGTTACCCCAACATACAATGTTCAAGCTCATATTTAATGGACCATGTAGCTAAACTAAGAGAAATTATTTCAAAAGAATAAGATTTTAAAACAAAATAAGATAGACAATGGATGAAAAAAATTGCAATTTCAATGAATAATAACACCACATATTGATATAATGAAGTCCAGTGTCAATAAATAAGAACAGGTAGTGTAGATGCTAGAGTTGAGCATGACCGATAAATTGGAGGAATTGACATTAGAATTTAATGCACACATGATTATTCTAATTGAATTAAAAAATTCATGTGAGAGAATAACAAATAATGCAGGTGAAAGGTACCAATTTATCATTGATAAACTTTAATGAGCATGGACCCCCAAAAAGGGAGAGAGATGTAAAGAATATTGATGATGATGAACCAAAATTTCCACATACAAAATACATTTTAAATAAAGGTTTTGAAAAAAATATGAAGGAAAATTATCATAGGGGGAGTTCATTGTAATATGGAGTTAGTATATCTTTACAAAAATATGTTTTTGGTAGAATTGAACAATTTTGAATTTTTTTTATGATGATGTTTTTTCTATCAATGGAAAAGGGGGAGATTGTTAGCATATAATGATGATCATGATATAGTTTTTTTATTGATAAAAAATAAATTCTATATGATGAAGAATAATATAATAGGTAAATAGTTCTACACTATTGACATACAAAGTATACTATCGACATATAGAAAACACTGTTGGAAAGAAGGAATAGTTACCAGATAAAGTAGATGGTTATTAGAATAAGGAAGACAAATATCAATCAAAGGGAAACTTGTGGAGGAACTAACAAGAGAATGTAAAGGAAAATGGTTTATGGAAAGCTCAAGATAAGGTTTTTCATAAACCTTAAGTGTAATGCCCCGCCAAGGGATCCAAAAGAATTAACCTAAAGTTTTACTAAGTTTGCTAAACATTTTTTTTTTTTAAAGTAAGAAAGTATAACATACACATAGTAGCGGAAGCAATAACATGTAATCATCGACAAACATACATTGTAAGTTACATTTCTTAAAGATCCCAAGATGATTAGTCACGTTTAAATTTAATTAATTCTAAGTCTAACAACTATCACATACATATGAAAGAATAATCAGAAAGTCCCATGTCCATAATATACATTTGTTCCGAATGCCTCTCGGCAAATTAATTCAGAATGCTCAATCATCCACTGTACAAGTCACAGGGTATGAAAGGCTTAAAAGAATATACATATGTAAAAATAGAAATACATCAACCTCCATGAATCCATGATACAAAGTGCAGTAAAGATATATACAAAACTATTCACCATACTTGATACGTGCATACATCCATAATGATAAAACATCTATCATAAAATCTAACCATCCATCATAATAATCCAAGAACATAGTGAAGGTAAATGCCAATCATGAAAACTCCAGCCATAGTGACCACAAAACGGATCTCAATGGTAAGAGTAAAAGCACTACCATCCGACCGCGTGGAACCTAAATGGTCCACTCCCACCGCGCTGAGGAGATAGTCTCAAGTCCCAAATAGGATAACAAAACCTATAATCATAAATACTCTCTAAGTCCAGGAAATCCTATAAGTATGCTAACTCAAGGGTTCCAAAAAAGATCGACATCTAAACCTAGAGGTACTACAAGACACGTAGGAACCTAATATGCAAGCTGGAAAGTGTCATCGCAAAAGTCATGTAGAAGTTACCCGAGCAATCCCTTAGGAATCCTAGGTCCCTACTGATCCTGCAGCTACTAGTATCCTCTCGTACTGACGAGGCCTACTATGGAATGCAAGGTCATAACCAAGCATTCTCTCTACCCCATCCTAGTCTGTACTAGCACTCAAGGCATGGGAGAGAACATACAATTATCTTGTTAGGTTCATTTTATCTCATTTAGTGTAAATGTTTTCACTTATTAAAAATGACTTACAATGGGTTTCTCAAGGCAGCCTCTTAGGGCTCCGACCCCCATTGCAAGCCACTTCCTGACTCTACACATAGATAACCTACCCTAGGCTCATGAAATCATAAATCAAAGAATCATAATAAAACCACCTAAGTCCTATACAAGCAACTGAAAAAAATCATAAAAGATAATCCAAAAAATTACATCCGTTCTTCATGAGCAACAGATAATATCAATTAGTAATCATATGATCACGACAGTTCTCTATCAGCAACTGAAGGCATCAATGATAAGTCACAAAATCCAATGGTTCTCCAATGAGCAACCAGAAAGTAATACAAGTATAATTGATCGAGACTCAGAAATGGTTATCAAATATAACTGATCGAGACTCAAAAATGGTTAAGTTAGGTATCTCAAATACATACACCTCAGCTTCACACAAGGAAAACTGGAAAGCAATAACAAATAGTAAACATAATCATGTCATAGAGCACTTCAACACATTACCATGGTCAGATTAAGAAAGATCGAGACCAAATCATCATGACATCACATTCACAACCGCGAGCCTCTGGTAACAACCTAAACTGGTCAACGCTAAACCAACCCCAAAACATTCAAAGCATAAAGACAACATCAAAGTCTCAGAGATTGGATCTAAAAGTATATTATTTGAGTTAAGGTAAGGTTTATGGTTTAGTTTAATGTCGAATTTCAAGTAACTAAGTTTTCATAACTACCCCTTACGATTAACCCATTTCTATAATAACTTCCATTAAGTCAATATTTCAAATCTACCATTTAATCAATTAACATTCATTATTAATTAATTTTAATTAAACTAATTTTAATTAAATTAATCAATAATCATTTGTTCCAATTACTTATTTTAATCTATCCATTAATTGTTAATTTATTAATATTTAACCAACATTATTAATAAATTAATATTCACAAACTATGTTAAATGTATTATTATTTAACTAATCAATATTAATCAAGATTAAAATATTTATTAATTAAAATATATTAAAAATTTATAAATTGAAAATTTTAAAAAGTAATAAAATTTATACATAATAAAAAAATGAATTTTAAAAAAAAATTCTTTAAAAAAAAACGTTTTAAAGCCCGTCGGCTAAATAAGACCCTGCAGTCTGCCGCAAGCCTGCGGTCGCAGGGCCTGCGGCGGCAAGTACTCTGTACCTGCCATCGCAGTACCTACGACGCAGGTACTATCGGCTCCACCGACAGTGGGGGTGGGCATGGGATAATTCCCTCCCCCCCACTAATAACATATGTATATATATATTTTTTTTTTTTGTTTTATATATTATATTTATTTTTTTAAAACAAAAGAATACCATTTCGTTATTAATAAGATTTTTATTAATAAACCAATTAATTAAGAATATATATATATATATATATATATATATAAATTTATAAATAAATAAATATATATATATAAATAATTTCTTTTAATATATATATATAAAAATAAAAGCATTGAAAAATTGGTTCCCTTCTTTAAATTGATATAGAAAATATAGTCAACCATTCAAACTTTTAATTTAGAATTTCGATATTAGATTCAACCCTTCCCATTTAAATCTTATGTATACAAAAGTTTATTGACAAGCATCTGATAAATTCTAATATCGTAATGTTTTAACATTCATCACAGAGAATTCTAGATTTATAAACCCCAGACACGAAGAAGACAGGAAAGGATAATTGCGTATTTAATCGATAATCAAAAACACAAGACCCTACCTGATCTTGATGCTATTATGCAATCTCTAAGAACTGTATGAGAATTCGCTCCTCTCAATAACCTTCCTCTGGAAAACTTTCTTGGTATCAGCCTTCTGAAATTTGCTTCCAAAAATTGTCTCCCAAAAATTCCTGTCCAAATTCGTCTATCTCAAAAATGAACCCCCAAAGTTGTGATAAGCAATTTCTCCTCAAATCGGGGCACTAATTGTGCGTTTACCCGAGAAGACTCTTTGCACAACTCAGTTAACTCCAAATTAACCTTTATTATCTTTTCTTTTATTTTGGCATTCAACTTTCATGCACATTAAGTTGATTTATTAAATAACTTTATTTAATATTCCACTTGACTTCTATTTTAAATTAATTTATTACTTTAACCTTATGTGCACTTTTAAAAAATTAAAATAACATTATTAATTTCTATAATTTAATCTTTTAATTTAATTCTCATATTTAAACTCATGCTTAGATCATGCGATCTAGAATTCTTAATAATTTAATATCTTTCAAGTTTTAATTTATTTTAGAACTTAATTGATAACATATTTAATTAATTTAAATAACAATAATATTTAGCATTTATTTAAAAATGAACTCCAAATATATTATTATTAAATTAAATAAATATTATCCTGTTCTAAATTTATCTTTGAACTTTAATTTCCAAATTTAATTCTTTTATTTAATTAATTTCTCAATTAATTAAATATAAAGATATCATAATAATTCTCTATTAAATTAAATCTTTAATTAATCTTTTTAATTAGACTTAATTAATAGAAAACACATCAAGGACTCATATAACAACATACGAAAACCCTACATAGAAAAGCATATACTAAATCAAAACAAAAAGGTTATAATCTCGAAATTACATCATTTGATGCATTCAGAGGGTACTTAACTCAGATACTTGTCCTAATTATCAATTAGGACAATTGGCTAAAGGGTTTAGGAATTGGACTTAAGAGTTTATCTCCCCTCTCTTACCATTGAGATAGTGCGATAGGGTACGCTCATCCTGACAATTCAGGGAAGTCGATACCCGGTACCTGCAACCTGCATAAAATTCACGCATGTACAAACACAATATTCTAAGCTAAACAGACAATGGCAGGAAGTGGTGCATCGTGTAGATCCCGACTAGCAGGTGACTACGACTCCCTTCCTTAACCACATCAGAAACACCATACATAAATAAAACAACACGCACACCATACACATGCAGTATGGGGTAAGTATCCATAAGAAGCACATGGAATAATAAACCATCTAACTAATCATCATCGATAACTGAAACCATTGAATAATCATCATACATGCATGAAATATAGAGTACCAAGTAATATCATCGTCTAACAAACTGAGTGTAAAAAAACATCTGATAATATCTAAAATAATAATACTAATCATCAAACATAAATTGGCCTAAAAGAGTTTGGCAATGATATCAGAAATGTAGCTAGAAAATGTAGACTAGGGGCAGGCACTACATTAAGATCAAACGTCCTAATTGAAGGATAAAAGACACAATCAAGATCAAGGATTTAAAAAACTAAGAAAATTAATAAAGGTAGAGATGAAGAGGGTATTGATCTTAGATTGGTTTTGACAATTGAGTGTCAACACACTTAAGACATTTACTTAGTTCATACCAAACTAGTAATGCATGCCAAGTACAAAATGTAAATATTAGACCATGAAAAGTTGCAATGATTGTCGAGTTACTCATGTGTCGAGTCACTCAAGTGTCGAGTAGATAGACCATGCCGAGTGATTCAAGTGCCAAGTGAATAGCAGATGTTGAGTAGTTTAGGTATCAAGTCAAAAGCATAATTACAGTATATGTCGAGCATCAGTAACTATATATGTCTAGTAACATAGATTGGACATATTTTTTTGTTATGACATAAACAACTATGTATACCATTTTTTAGCTTACCTAAGGATATATTTTGATTCTTCAGAGATAAGGATGAATCTACATGTAGATTCCCTATGCAATTACATGTAGTTAATCATAAAATGGGAAGGGTTAAGTAGAAAAATGGATGAATCTCAGCTATAGATTCATACTTAACCCTAAGCCACCTCAATCTTCTTAAGGAGGATGAAACCTTAAACTTTCAAGGTAGAGAAGAGAGTTGAGAGCATTGTGAACTAGTGAATGATCAAATTGGAGGAGTGAACAAGATAGTTTGTAGAGCATTCAAGGTGACTTAGTAGTAAGAATGAATTGTAGAATAAGTTAAGTGCAGAATAAAGGATAGAGGATACAACATTGTTACATCAGATCATGAAAGATTAGTCAAAGATTGGTTAGAAGTGTTCTGTTATCAGGCAAGCAAGTTGATGGGGACACAACCCAAGCACAGAATGGACACAATAGAAAAGGGAAAATTTTATTAACTGTAAAAATATGCTAGTACACTTAGTGCAAGGAAATAGACTCCAAAACATGCCCTATGGGCTTACAATAGCATAAATCTAGAGATAAATTCTTCTCCCAGTACCTCCTCTCAAACTCCACTCCTAACTGTCTTTTACAATGCCAAAAATGTTCTTAAATAGACCCTGAACGGTTAAGGATTAGGAATACATTCTAGAAAGTGCTAGTTGGCATCCACCAACCAAATAGAAGGCTCTAGAAGTTGCATTAGAAGTTGGCACAAAATTAGAAGAATCCAAAAATGGTAACCGAACTTTCGGGAGGCATAACTTTTGAACTGTAGCTCCGATTGACGAATAGTTTACATTTTTGAAAAGCTCTTGAAGTGCTCTATAGCCCTATGGATCAGCTTTTCCCATCCCCCATTTTTGGCCCTATTCAAGGTCATTTAATGCCCCTAACATAACTTTGAAGCATTCTTAGGATGTCTCCAGAAACTTAAAAAATGTGATAACTTTCAAATCGTGGGGCCTTTTGACCCAATTCCTTTTTTGGAATGCTCTAAATTACAATGAAAATCATCCAACCAATTTAAACCTTCTAATTCACCAAAATGATGGCTCAATTACATACGCCTATTTTTTTGACATTTACACGTATCTCAATGTGATTAAAAACTCTAACCCAGAACACTAATAGTGGAACTATGAGAGTTGAAACCTTTGGTTGACCCAAATGGGTATCCAAAAATGAAAACACATGAAATAGGAACTAAGTCTAAGTACATTTTTTTGGATGACACAGGATCGCCCTTATACCTCTAGATGCTCCTCCATCAGACACCCAAGGTGGATTGAAAAGTGACTCTGTCACTTTATGAATGGTAGAGGAAATCCCAAATGGGAAACGTCAGCTACTGCTATCCAAGTTGAGTCCTCTACCAGCCATCCTTTCCACTTGATTAGATACTCTTCATACTGCCTATTTCTAGTACTCCTACCCACATGATGATCTAGAATGTCTTCTATCTCCTCCTTCTTGGAAGTAGGAATTGGACATGGCTCTAACATCGACTCCTCATCTGCACCATCATCATGATACTATGTTAAGTCTATAATGTTGAAAATAGGAGAAATGTGAATACCATCTGGCAACTCCATTTCATATGCATTTCTTGAGTCATGTTTCTTCAAAATTTTGCAGGGGAAAAATTTCTTCATTTTTAGCTTGTTGTAAGTACTGGCTGGAAATCTTTCTTTTCGTAAGTGTACCATGACTAGATCCCCTACTTGGAATTCCTTATGTCTTCTCCTTTGATCAGCCCTAGTTTTATACTCTTGATTCATCTTGGTAATGTGTGCATGAACCTCCTCATGTAGATGCTTGATATGTTCAGCAAATTCTTCAGCTTCAGCACTTGTCCTCTCCCCTTGTTCTATCTTCCTCAATTCTGGTGCAGTCTTTAGGCTACTTCCATATACAATTTGGAATGGTGATCTACCAGTACTCTGGTTTATAGAGTTATTGTAAATAATTTTTTCTTGTGGTAGAATCAAATCCCATCCCTTGGGCTTATCCCAAACTAAACATCTTCGCACATTACCCAGACTTTTGTTTACCACTTCTGTTTGGCCGTCAGTCTGCGGGTGATGTGTGGAAATGAATTTCAAGTCTCTTCTCAACTTTTTCCACACTCTTCTCCAGCAATACCCCACAAATTTAGTGTCTCTATCAGAAACTATACTCCTTGGGAGGCCATGTAGTCTTACCACCTCTCTGAAAGACAAGTCTACAATATGGATAGCATCATGAGTTTTGTGGCATGGAATGAAATGTGTCATTTTGGAGAACCTATCAACCACCACAAATACTAAGTCATTACCCCTTTCTGTCCTCGGCAATCCAAGAACAAAATCCATACTTATGTCCTCCCATGGCTTTGATGGAATAGGCAATGGCTAATATAGTCCAGTATTGTGAGTAAATCCCTTGGTAACTTGACAAATTTGGCAATTTTGTACAAACTTTTTCACATCCTATGAAATTTGAGACCAAAAATAATCTTCTTTGAGAATGGAAATGGTCTTATCTCAACCAAAATGTCCTACCATCCCTCCACTATGTTTCTCCTTAATTAGATTTTCCCTCATGGAACTCCTTGGAATGCATAATTGACTACCCTTGAATAACATACACTCCTGAATCAGATAGTCTAACCACTTAGTTCTGTCTATAGCAATAGGCTCTTTACAAGCTTTCCATGCTTTAGCAAAATCAGGATCCTTACGGTACAGATTCTTGAGTTCATCAAACCCAACTACTTCAACCTGCATTATTGTAAGCAACAACTGTCTCCTACTTAGTGCATCTGCAACCCTATTAGATTTTCAACTTCTATGCTTCAACACAAATGTATAGCTCTGCAAGAACTCTACCCACATCATATGCCTCTGATTCAATTTACCTTGGCTATTTAGGTACTATAACACCTAGTGATTAGTATACAAAACAAATTCCTTTGGCAATAAATAATGCCTCAAATTCTTTAAGGCTTGAACTATTGCATAGAACTCTTGATCATAAATAGAATACTTCTCTTTTGCATCATTCAATTTTTCACTAAAATATGCAATAGGCTTACCTTCTTGGCTTAATACAACCCCAATAGCACTGCCACTAGCATCATAATCCACTTGGAACATCTTTCTAAAATCTAGAAGCGCCAACATAGGTTGTTCTATCACCTTCTTCTTTAGCAATTCAAAACTTCTCGTAGTTTTCATAGTCCATTTGAACTCTTTTCTATCCCCCTTTATTGTGTCAGTCAAGGGTGCACATATGCCACTAAAATTCCTAACGAGCTTTTTGTGAAAACTAACTAGACCATGGAATGATCTTACCTCATAAGCAGACCTTGGAGTAGGTCATTCCAAGATGGCTTTTACCTTCTCTGGATCCATTTTGAGACCTTCGGGTGATATAACAAACCCCAAGTAGATTAACTCCCTTTTTGCAAAGATACACTTCTTCAGATTAATTAATAGTTTCTCTTCCCTTAACCTTTCAAGGACACTATGAATATGCAATAAATGTTATTCCAAAGTCTTGCTGAAAATTAAAATATCATCCAAATAGACAATAAAAAATTTTTCCAAGAACTTCTTAAGTACCTCATTCATAAGCAGCATGAAGGTGCTTGGGGCATTTGTCAATCCAAAGGGCATGACTAACCACTCATAAAGACCCTCCTTGGTCTTGAAGGCTATTTTCCACTCATCTCCTTCTCATATATGTATATGATGATAGCCACTCTTGAGATCTATCTTTGTGAAATAATGAGCTCCACTCAAGTAGTCCATAAGATCATCCATTCTTGGCAAAGGAAATTGATACTTGATGGTTATCCTATTTATAGCTCGAGAGTCTGTACACATCCTCCTCTCTCCATCCTTCTTTGGTGCTAGTACTGCAGATTTTGCACATGGACTTAGGCTCTCCCAAATCAAGCCCTTCCTCAATAGCTCCTGAACTTGTCTATTTAGCTCCTCAGTTTTAGTAGGAGTCATCCTGTGAGCAGCCTTGTTAGGAAAACTAGCTCCTGGAATTAAATCTATCTGATGACTTATTTCTCTTACTGGTGGCAATCCTTCTAGAACATTATCAGAGATGATATCTCCAAACTCACTTAATAAATTTGAAACTTCAAACGGTATTTCACTGTTACCTTCTTTATCTTTCCTAGGGATCAAAGCATAGCACATATGCTAATGTTTCATGCCATCTAAAAACTTCCTTCCATCAACAAGAAAAATCCTAGCACTACTACATACCTTTTTGCCTTCCTTTTTCATAGGCTTCAATTTGTGGCAAACTCCATCCTTTGTTAGAGAGTATGTGTTTGCATGACCATCATGTACTGCATGCCTATCAAACTGCCATTGTCTACCCAACAATAGATGGAAAACATCCATTGCAATAACATCACAGAGAACTTCATCATGGTAACTCCCAATTTTGAATTTCACTAAACATTGTTCACTTACCAGGACCTTATAATCATCCTTCACCCAAGCAATCCGATAGGGCTGGGGGTGTTTCACCCTCTTGAGCTTCAGCTTAGAGACCATCTCCTCTGATACCAAGTTATTAGTGCTACCACCATCAATGATCATGTCACAACATTTATCCTCACACTTGCACCTATTATAGAATAAAATCCTCCTTTGTCTTGGTTCAATATCACCACTTAGTAGAACCCTTTTATTTACTAAAGTCTCTCCTCTTTCTGCATCCTCTGAATGTGATGATTGTGCATCCTCATCCACATGAGCAACCCTAGCTTGACCCTCAGCTCTCCTATATATCCTTCCTTGTCATTCAGGGCATACAAAGGCATGATGACCTTCTTCATTGCAATGTAAAATAGGTACCATGGAAGCCTCCTCTTCCTTGTCCACGTCCTCTACCTCTTCCTCTCTAATTTCCAAAGTCTTAATCTTGGGAGTGGTTGAAACCCTTGTTCCTCTGGTTCCTGCTAGTAGCCACATCTTCATTTTTATTTTAGGTTTCATATCGGCCTCCAGATGACCTACCACTACCCCTTCCTTCTTGACCATGCCCTCTTTGTCTCCCTTCAAACCTCTTATTTAGCTTCTCTTCAACTCGTAGGGCAAACTGGTATGCCTCTTCAACGTTGGTCATTCTTACCAGACTTAATTCCTCCTAAATGCTAGGTCGCAACCCACTGATATAATGAGCAACCTTCTCCTTATTTTCTTTTTCATGCCCTACTCTAATCAAAAGTTTGTAAAACTCCTCTATATATTCTTGGACTGATTTTCTAGCTTGCTTTAACCCATGCATCTTCTTAAACAAATCAAGCTCGTAGTCAACAGGAATGAACTACTTCTTTAGTTTGTCCACCATGTGATCTTATCCTTTCCTCTTCTATTTCTTTCCAATTGAACCTCTTGCCACTAGATTTTGGCATGTCCTTTCAGTTTGGCCTTTGCAAACTTAACCCTATCTGGGTCCCTAATATCCTCATACTCAAAGTATTCTTCTAGTTCATTAATCCAGTCGACGATCAACTCATCTGGTTTCATATTTCCTAAAAATACACCCACATCAATTATAGGTCTTTTCCCAAACTTAGTAATGGCCCTAAAAAGTCTTTCCTCTACCTGATTCTAAACTTTCCCATCAAATTCCCCTTCTGGTCCAATTTCTTCTTCTTCATTGTCATCCTCACTTTCGTCACCTGTAGCAACATTTGTTCCCCTACGGAGCTCCTCTTGAAATGCTTGGACTTGCCTTTGGAGGGCTCTAACCTCCTCAAGATTAATAGCTCCTACCCTTCTACCATGCTCTCTTCATGGAGGCATCTTCTTAACTTGAACCCACAACCACACAGTCCTGGTGCAAGTTGCCTCAAAGTCGGTGCTTTGTCTACACACTCAAAAAAAGTAGCTCTGCTACCACTTGATGGAGACACAACCCAAGCACAAAATGGACATAACAAAAAAGAAAAAATTTTATTAACTATAAAAATATGCTAGTACACTTAGTGCAGGGAAACAAACTCCAAAACATTCCTGTGGGCTTAAAATAGCATAAATCTAGGGATAAATTCTTCTCCTAGTACCTCCTCTCAAACTCCACTCCTAACTGCCTTTTACAATGCCAAAAATGTTCTTAAATAGATCCCAGAGGGTTAAGGATTAGGAATAAATTCTAGAAAGTGATAGTTGGCATCCACTGACCAAATAGAAGGCTGTAGAAGTTGCATTAGAAGTTGGCACAAAATTAGAAGAATCCAGAAACGGTAATCGAACTTCTGGGAGGCATAACTTTTGAACCGTAGCTCCGATTGACAAACCGTTTACATTTTTGGAAAGATCTTGAAGTGCTCTATAGCCCTATGGACTAGCTTCACTCATCCCCCATTTTTTGGCCCTGTTCAATGTAATTTAATCCTCCTAACCTAACTTTGAAGTATTCTCAGGATGTCTCCAGAAATTAAAAAATTGCGATAACTTTCAAACCATGGGGCCTTTTGACTCAATTTTTTTTTTGGAATGCTCTAAATTACAATGAAAATCATCCAACCAATTTAAACCTTCTAGTTCACCAAAACGATGGCTCAATTACATACTCCTTTTTTTTGTCATTTACACGTATCCCAAGGTGATTAAAAACTCTAACCCAGAACACTAATAATGAAACTGTGAGAGTTGGAACCTTTATTTGACCCAAATGGGTATCCAGAAAAAACACATGAAATAGAAACTAAGTCCAAGTTCATTTTTTTGGATGACACAGGATTCTCCTTATACCTCTGGATGCTCCTGCATCAGACACCCAGGGTAGATTGAAAAGTGACTCTATCACTTTATGAATGGTAGAGGAAATCCCAAATGGGAAACCTCAGCTGCTGATATCCAAGTTGAGTCCTCTATCGGCCATCCTTTCCACTTGACCAGATACTGTTCATACTGCCTATTTTTGGTACTCCTACCCACACAATGATCTAGAATGTCTTCTATCTCCTCATTCTTAGAAGTAGGAATTGGACATGGCTCTAACATCGGCTCCTCATCTGCACCATCATCATGATACTCGGTTAAGTCTGCAATGTTGAAAATAGGAGAAATGTGAATACCATCTGGAAACTCCACCTCATAAGAATTTCTTGAGTCATGTTTATTCAAAATTTTGCAGGGGCCAAATTTCTTCATTTTTAGCTTATTGTAAGTACTGGTTGGAAATCTTTCTTTTCATAATTGTACCATGACTAGATCCCCTACTTGGAATTCTTTATGTCTTCTCCTTTGATCATCCCTAGCTTTATACTCTTGATTCATCTTGGTAATGTGTTCCTGAACCTCCTCATGTAGATGCTTGATATGTTCAACAAATTCTTCAGCTTCAGCACTTGTCCTCTCCCCTTGCTCTATCTTCCTCAATTCTAGTGCAGTCCTTGGGCTACTTCCATATACAATTTGGAATGTTTATCTACCAGTACTCCTATTTATAGAGTTATTGTAAGAAAATTTTTCTTGTGGAAGAATCAAATCCCATCCCTTGGGCTTATCCCCAACTAAATATCTCAGCAAATTGCCTAGACTTCTGTTTACCACTTCTGTTTGGCCATCAGTTTGCGGGTGATGTGTGGAACTGAATTTCAAGTCTGTTCTCAACTTTTTCCACAATGCTCTCTAGAAATACCCCACAAATTTACTGTCTTTGTTAGAAACTATACTCCTTGGGAGGCCATGTAGTTTTACCACCTCTTTGAAAAACAAGTCTGCAATATGGACAACATCATGAGTTTTGTGGCATGGAATGAAATGTGCCATTTTGGAGAACCTATCAACCACCACAAATACTAAGTCATTACCCCTTTGTGTCCTTTGCAATCCAAGAACAAAATCCATAGTTATGTCCTCCCATGGCTTTGATGGAACAGGCAATGGCTGATATTGTAACGCCCCACTCGGGAACCCAAGAGAAATAAACCTAACATGTTACAATGTTTACTGAACTATTTTTTTTAAAAAGTTTAAACAACATCAAGATAACATTAATGCGGAAGCAATATGAACATACACATCAAATACACATAATCAATTACAGATTTAGTTTCAATTCCTCAAGGGTTCCTTTACGTTGAGTCACATTTAATAGTTTTAAATTAATTAGTTTAAGTTTCAAGTACAATGTCACATGATCATAAATAAATACCAGATACATATTCGCATAAGCAAATACATAAGTATAAACAATACAATGAAAGTACATCCAATTAATAACATCCACTGCACATGTCACAGGGTATGTGAAAATAGATATAATACATCAGAATATATGATAACATATATACATCAATGAAAAAGAAGTCTCTGAGATAAGAAATAAGAATGATAAAAGTACATCTTCTGCAACGAACATCCAACAACTAGCAATGTGAAGGGGGACCCAAATGGTAAGAAGACACTACCTCCCGACCACATGGTTACCTAGTCAAGCTTCCACTCCCACCGTGTAGGGAAGATAATGAATGATCCACATACAGCTAATCAAACATAAAACATTCCTAGGCAAGGTACCCCTAATAGCCGAAACTACCTCAAAGGTAACACATGCTACTCAAGAAGATAAAATAATCCAAAAGTAAGAACACTCAATCCAATACCAACTCCACATAACCAAACATCATACACGAACCAAGTATAAACCAAATACCAAGATCATAAGATAAAGTCAATGAAAGATAATCACCTCAAGTCAAAAGCCACTTGTCAAAAGTACAACATCCATGAATCACCAGTCATCATCAATGAAAGTAAATAACCATAATAAACACATCCAATAATAAGTACACCACTAGAGGTACACAAAATCTACAGAGGAGACTCAGGCTACATACTAGGGAGTGTCATCACATGGCTGCTTGAGTTACCCTGGATTGATCTCTTAATAGACCTCGGACCCTCAAGCGTTGAGTTACCTTGGACTGGTTACTCTGAACCCCGAAACCTCAACATCACACATGTGAAAACTAGAAACCCCTCTCAAGAAGACGAGGCAATCATCCCATTTCCATCCTTAGTCTAAACAAGCACTCAAGGCATGGTTGGGTCAAATATCTCTAACTTATCTTTTTAGTGTATTTTCCCCCCAAAATTTTTAATTACTAGATTATCACTTATGAAATAACTTGCATTAGGTTACCTTGGCACTGATCACTTTGGGTCTCGAACCCCTATTGCAAGCCACTCCCAAGTCACGTACCTAGACAACCTCTCCTAAGCACATAAAAAAACATAGTTGTGTCCCATACCACAACACTCATAATGATCAAACTCGATTCCTTAATAGGCAACTTGATAATAAGATGGTTCTCCCATCCAAGCAAACATAAATGCTCCACAAGATAAACCTCATAAATATAATTTCCAATATGAATCACAAAAAAAATCATAACATCTAGCCACAAAATAGTATCAAGAACTCCATAAAACCTCTGGTTTATGTCCTAGATTGGTCGACATCTAATCAACACCAAAATCCCAAAGCATAGACAGTATAAGCAAAACAATACAATTCATAGTTTGGGTTTGGTTTTAAAGACAAAAGTTTTAGTTTTGTGTTCAATGCATGTTTCAAGTAATAAGTTTTGCAATTAACCCTAACAATAAAGCCAATTCTATATTTAAATAATTACGCAACTACCTCTATTTGATTTAAGTAATTTTTCCAAATTAATCAAGGAGTAATCATTTATTTAAATTATTAAAAATAATAATCATTAATATTTAAATAATACTAAGTTATTTAAAATCAATTTTATTGTTAATAATTATGTAGTAACGACATTAATCTTTAATAAATTCAATTAAACTAATTTTAATTTAATTAATTAATAATCATATAAGACCTAACTATATTACAAATCATTAAAATTTTTCCAAAATTAATTATACTGATAAACAAAATCCATTATTAAAATGAATAATTAAAATTATTAATATTTAATAAAAAAATTTATTTCAACTAATTAATAATTAATATTTAATTCATTTCATAAATAATTATAACATATTAATAATTTTATTAATAATTAATAATCTAAATCTAAATACAAATTAATTTTAACTATACTAATTAACAACTTTGTAATAGTAAAATTTAACATCTAAAACAATATAAGTCTATTCTTATAAAGCGATTTAAAATTGTTGTCTCATAATAAATGCCGTGCGATTTGAAATCGCTGACCTCCAAGTCAGCGCATGACTGCTGTCGGTGCTCTGTATTAGCAGGCGTGGGGTTTATTAAACCCGCCCCCCCATCACAGGTACAGTCACGCGTTGGGGCCGCCGACTCCAAGGTAAGTAGGTAAGTTTGTTTGTTTAATTTAATTTTTATTTTTATTTTATTTTTTTATTAAGTTTTCTTTTTTTCCTCCCCCCATAGAATAAATCACATCATTTTATTTTTAGATTTATATAAACTTTAATCATAAATTATATATTAACACTTTTTTTAATATATGTATTTTAAAATTTTAATTTATTTAAATTGTGACAAAATAATACTTCTTCATAACCATCTAAATATATATAATCTAAAATTTTATTTTTAATAAAATTTTAATCCAAAACAATGCCCCCTTCAATAATATAAATTTTTCTTTTAAAAAAAATTAATGATTGCCATTTAAATTTAGTAGAAAAAATTAAGTTGAAACAATCAAATTTTCAATCTACGATCAAACCCTTTCTAAGTTTAAATTTCTCAATTAAGAACAAATAATTGCATACTAGAAATACAACAAATGCAAAAGACACGGAGCAGATAGAAGTTTGAAAAACAGAGAACTATTATACAATTAAACCACGAGATCCTACCTGGATCTGATGCTAACCTCTGACAACTAGATGCAAATTCCAAACGCAAGCAAAATTCTTCAAGCATTGAAAAATTCCTTTCTTTTCCAAACCCTTTGAGTCGCTATCCCAAAACCTGTGTGTGCCCTGAAACTTGTGTGTGTAATAATGACCCGAAAACCCTCTAATATATAATCTAATTACCTTTTAGGGTTTTTGTCACATCCACTTCTAAAATTACAATTATTTAATTTAATTAATACTTTTACACACAATTAATTTGCTTCTAATTAAAATATTATTTTATTATTCCTTTCATGCACGTTAAGTGAATTATTAAATTACTTTATTTAATTTTCCACTTGACTTAGTTTTATTTAATTTATTAAGTTTTAAATATCATGCGTACTTTATTAAAATATCTTTAGTAAGTTCACATATTTTATCTTTTAAATAAATTTCTTATATTTTAATCTCATACATGCATCATGCGAACTTAAATCTTTTTCATAAATTTAATATCTTTCAACTTCTTAATTTATTTGCAAAACTTAATTGATAAAATATTTATCAACTTAAATAATAATAATATTTAGCATTTATTTAAAAATAAACTCTAAATATATTATTATTAAATTAAATAAATATTATCACGTTCTAAATTTTAAACTTATAACTTTTATCTTCGAATTTTAATTCTTTTTTATTTATTTGATTAATTTCTCAATTAATTAAATATAATTAAATATTAAAATGTTATAATAATTTTCCATTAAATTAAATCATTAATTTAATCTTTTAATTAGACTTAATTAACAGAAAATTCATTAAAGATTCATAAAACAACATACTCACAAAATACTCACGGATTTTAAAAAGGGTAGACAATTTGTTACGAGTCCTCCTTGCAAGACAAGTATTATAGGCTATGGCTAGGATTGGACTTGATCATTATCTTCCCATTCTCACCATTTGAGTATTTGTAATAGGGCACGCTCATCCTGGGAACTCAGGGAAGTCGATGCTGAGTACCTGCATCCTGCATAAAAGATGAGCATGTACATGTATATAATATATCTAAACTAAATAGGCAATGACAGGGAGTGGTTCATCATGTAGATCTCGACTAGCAGGTGACTACAACTTCCTCCCTTAACCACATCAAACACATCAGATAGAAAGATAAAATAAACACGTGCACCATACACATGCAAGTATGAGGTAAGTATCGTAAAAATCACAAGTCTAACATCAAATGCGTACATATAATAATGTATCTCTATCAATACAACATAATCATCATTAAAGACATCATGTTAACATTTTTATAAAAGAAACCACATTTACTAATTAGGAATCATCAAAACATCATTAATAACACATGAAATGAAAACAACTAAGCAATTATAACAGATATGTTTGTAATTCAAGACATGAAATATTATCATAATATTGTAAATCCAGTATCTCTAAAACTAATCAATGCATAAAATCAGCTTAAAAGAATTTGAAAATGATAACAAAAATGCGATCTAGGGGTAGGCACTATAGATATAGTCTAGTATTGTAACTAAATCCCTTAACAACTTGACAAATTTGGCAATTCTGTACAAACTTCTTCACATCCTGTGACATTTGAGGCCAAAAATAATGTTATTTGAGAATGGCAATGGTCTTATCTTGACCAAAATGTCCTTCCATCCCTCCATTGTGTTTCTCCTTAATCAAAATTTCCCTCATGGAACTCCTTGGAATGCATAATTGACTCCCCTTGAATAACATACCATCCTGAATTAGATAGTCTAACCACTTAGTTCTGTCTATAGCAACAAGCTCTTTACAAGCTTTCCACGCTTCAACAAAATCAGGATCCTTAGAGTAAAAATTTTTGAGTTCATCAAACTCAACTACTTCAACCTGCATTACTGTAAGCAACAACAGTCTCCTACTTAGTTCATCTGCAACCCTGCTAGATTTTCTACTTCTATGCTTCAACACAAATGTATAGCTCTGCAAGAACTCTACCCACTTCATATGCCTCTGATTCAATTTACCTTGGCTATTTAGGTACTGTAATGCCTGGTGACCAGTATACAAAACAAATTCTTTTGGTAATAAATAATGCCTCCATTTCTTTAAGGCCTAAACTATTGCATAGAACTCTTGATCATAAATAGAATACTTCTTTTTTGCATCATTCAATTTTTCACTAAAATATGCAATAGGCTTACCTTCTTGGCTTAATACAGCCCCAATAGCACTTCCACTAGCATCACAATCCACTTGGAACACCTTTCTAAAATCTAGAAGTGCCAACACAAGTTGTTCTATCACCTTATTCTTCAGCAATTCAAAACTTCTCATAGCTGTCGCAGTCCATTTGAACTCTTTTCTATCCCCCCTTATTGTGTTAGTTAGGGGTGCACATATGCCACTGAAATTCTTAATGAACTTTCTGTAAAAACTAACTAGACTATGGAATGATCTTACCTCAATAGCAGACCTTGGAGTAGGCCATTCCAAGATGGCTTTTACCTTCTCTGGATCCATTTTGAGACCTTGAGGTGATATAACAAACCCCAAGTAGACTAACTCCCTTTTTGCAAGGATAGAATTCTTCAAATTAATTAACAATTTCTCTTCCCTTAACCTTTCAAGGACACTATGAATATGCAATAAATGTTCTTCCAAAGTCTTGCTGAGAATTAAAATATCATCCAAATAGACAATATAAATTTTTCCCAACAACTTCTTAAGTACCTCATTCATAAGCCGCATGAAGGTGCCTGGGGCGTTCATCAATCCAAAGGGCATGACTAACCACTCATTAAGACCCTCCTTGGTCTTGAAGGCTATTTTTCACTCATCTATTTCTCGTATCTATATCTAATGATAGCTACTCTTGAGATCTATCTTTGTGAAATACTGAGCTCCATTCAAACAGTCCATAAGATCATCCATTCTTGGCAAAGCAAATCGATACTTGATGGTTATCCTATTTATAGCTCGAGAGTTTGTACACATCCTCCTCTCTCCATCCTTCTTTGGTGCTAGTATTGTAGGTGCTGCACATGGACTCAGGCTCTCCCGAATCAAGCCCTTCCTCAATAGCTCCTAAACCTATCTATTTAGCTCCCTAGTTTCAGTAGGAGTCAACCTGTGAGCAACCTTGTTAGGAAAACCAGCTCCTAGAATTAAATCTATATGATGACTAATTTTCCTTACTGGTGGAAATCCTTTTGGAACATTATAAGAGATGATATCTACAAACTCACCTAGTAAATTTGAAACTTCAAGTGGTATTTCACTGTTACCTTCTTTATCTTTCCAAGGGATCAAAGCATAGCACATATGCTGATGTTTCATGCCATCTAAAAACTTCCTTCCATCAACAAGACAAATCTTAGCACTGCTACATACCTTTTCGCCTTCCTTTTTCATGGGCTTCAGTTTGTGGTGAACTCCATCCTTTGTTAGAGAGTATGTGTTTGCATGACCATCATGTACTGCATGCCTATCAAACTCCCATGGTCTACCCAACAATAGATAGCAAACATCCATTGGAATAACATCACAGAGAACTTCATCATGGTAACTCCCAATTTTGAATTTCACTAAACATTGTTCACTTACCAAGACCTTATGATCATCCTTCACCCAAGCAATCTGATAGGGTTGGGGGTGTTTCTCCCTCTTGAGCTTCAACTTATAGACCATCTCCTCTGATACCAAGTTATCAGTGCTACCACCATCAATGATCATGTCACAACATTTATCCTCACACTTGCACCTGGTATGGAATAAACTAGTCCTTTTTCCTACTTCAATCTCACCACTTAGTAGAACCCTTTTATTTACTAAAGTCTCTCCTCTTTCTGCATCCTCTGAATGTGATGATTGTGCATCCTCATCCACATAAGCAACCCTAGCTTGACCCTCAGCTCTCCTATCTATCCTTCCTTGTTGTTGAGGGCATTCAAAGGCACGATGAACTTCTTCATTGCAATGGAAATAGGTACTATGGAAGCCTCCTCTTCCTTGTCCATGTCCTCTACCTCTTCCTTTATGATTTCCAAAGTCTTAATCTCGGGAGTGGTTGAAACCCTCGTTCCTCTTGTTCCTGCTAGTACCCTCATCTTCATTTTTCTTTTGGGTTTCATTTTGACCTCCAGATGACCTACCACTACCCCTTCATCCTTGACCATGCCCTCTTTGTCTCCCTTCAAACCTCTTATTTAGCTTCTCTTCAACTTGTAGGGCAAACTGGTATGCCTCTTCAATGCTGGTCATTATTACCAGACTTAATTTCTCCTAGATGCTAGGTCACAACCCATTGATATAACGAGCAACCTTCTCCTTATTTGCTTCTTCATGCCCTACTCTAATCAAAAGTTGGTAAAACTCCTCTAAATATTCTTTGACTAATTTTTTTGCTTGCTTTATCCCATGCATCTTCTCAAACAAATCAAGCTCATAGTCAACAGGAATGAACTGCTTCTTTAGTTTGTCCGCCATGCAATCTCACCTTGTGATCTTATCCTTTCCTCTTCTATTTCTTTCTAATTGAAACTCCTACCACCAAATTTTGGCATGTTCTTTCAATTTGGCCTTTGCAAACTTAACCCTATTTGGGTCTCTGATATCCTCATACTCAAAGTATTCTTCTAATTCGTTAAGCTAGTCGATCAACTCATCTGGTTTCAGATTTCTTTAAAATACACCTACATCAATTATAGATCTTTTCCCAAACTTAGTAATGGCCCTAAAAAGTCTTTCCTCTAACTGATTCTGAACTTCCCCATCAAATTCCCCTTCTGGTCCAATTTCTTCTTCTTCATTGTCATCCTCACTTTTGTCACCTACAGCAACATTTGTTGCCCTATGGAGCTCCTCTTGCAATTCTTAGACCTGCCTTTGGAGGGCTCTAACCTCCTCAGGATTAATATCTCTAGCCCTCCCACCACACTCTCTTCATGGAGGCATCTTCTTAACTTGAACCCACAACCACATAGTCTTGGTGTAAACTACAGACTCAGAAAAACCAGCTCTAATACCACTTGATGGGGATAGAACCCAAGCACATAATGGACACAACAAAAAAGGAAAAAAATTTCTTAATGATAAAAATATGCTAGTACACTTAGTGCAGGGAAACAAACTCCAAAACATGCCCTATGGGCTTACAATAGCATAAATCTGGAGATAAATTCTTCTCCCAGTACCTCCTCTCAAACTTCACTCCTAACTACTTTTTACAATGGTAGAAATGTTCTTAAATAGACCCTAGAGGGTTAAGGATTAGGAACAAATTCTAGAAAGTGCTAGTTGGCATCCAATGACCAAATAGAAGGCTCTAGAAGTTGCATTAGAAGTTGGCACAAAATTAGAAGAATCCAGAAATGATAACCGAACTTTCGGGAGGCATAACTTTTGAACCGTAGCTTTGATTGATGAACCGTTTACATTTCTGAAAAGCTCTCCAAGTGCTATATAGCCCAATGGACCAGCTTCACTTGTCCCCCATTTTTTTGCCCTATTTGAGGTCATTTAATCCCCCTAACTTGACTTTAAAGCATTCTTAGGATGTCTCCCGAAACTGAAAAATTGCGATAACTTTCAAACCATGGGGCCTTTTGACTCGATTCTTTTTCTGGAATGCTCTAAATTAAAATCAAAATCATTCAACCAATTTACAACTTCTATTTCACAAAAATGATGGCTCAATTAAATACTCCTATTTTTCTAGCATTTACACATATCCCAAGGTGATTAAAAACTCTAACCCAGAACACTAATAGTGGAACTGTGAGAGTTGGAACTTTTATTTGACCCAAATGGGTATCTAAAAATGAAAACACATGAAATAAAAACTAATTCTAAGTACATTTTTTTGGATGACACAAGATTGCCCTTAAACCTCTGGATGCTCTTGAATCAGACACCTAGATTAGATTGAAAAGTGACTCTGTCACTTTATGAATGGTTATAGGAAATCCCAAATGGGAAACCTCAGCTATTGATATCCAATTTGAGTCCTCTATTGGCCGTCATTTCCACTTGACCAGATACTCTTCATATTGACTATTTCTTGTACTCCTACCCACACGATGATCTATAATTTATTATATCTCCTTCTTCTTAGAAGTAGGAATTGGACATGGCTCTAACATCGACTCCTCATCTGCACCATCATCATGATACTCTGTTAAGTCTGCAATGTTGAAAATAGTTGAAATTTGAATACCATTTGGAAACTCCACCTCATATGCATTTCCTGAGTCATGTTTCTTCAGAATTTTGCAGGGGCCAAATTTCTTCATTTTCAGCTTGGTTTAAGTATCGGCTGGAAATCTTTCTTTTCGTAAGTGTACCATGACTAGATCCCCTACTTGGAATTCCTTATGTCTTCTCCTTTGATCAGCCTTTTCTTTATACTCTTGATTCATCTTGGTAATATGTGCCTCCTCATGTAGATGCTTGATATGTTTACCAAATTCTTCAGCTTCAGCACTTGTCCTCTCCCCTTGCTCTATCTTCCTCAATTCTAGTGCAGTCCTTGGGCTACTTCCATATACAATTTGGAATGGTGATCTACCAGTACTCCTATTTATAGAGTTATTGTAAGAAAATTTTGATTGTGCTAGAATCAAATCTCATCCCTTGGGCTTATCCCCAACTAAACATCTCAGCAAATTGCCCAGACTTCTGTTTACCACTTCTATTTGGTTGTCAGTCTATGGGTGATGTGTGGAACTAAATTTCAATTCTCTTCTCAACTTTTTCCACAATGTTCTCCACAAATACCCTATAAATTTAGTGTCTCTATTAGAAACTATACTCCTTGGGAGGCCATGTAGTCTTACCACCTCTCTGAAAAATAAGTCTACAATATGGACAACATCATGAGTTTTGTGGCATGGAATGAAATGTGCCATTTTGGAGAACCTATCAACCACCACAAATACTGAGTCATTACCCCTTTGTGTCCTTGGCAATCCAAGAACAAAATCCATACTTATGTCCTCCCATGGCTTTGATGGAATAGGCAATGGCTGATATAGTCCAGTATTTTGACTAAATCCCTCGGAACCTTGACAAATTTGGCAATTCTATACAAACTTCTTCACATCCTATGACATTTGGGGCCAAAAATAATGTTCTTTGAAAATGGAAATGGTCTTATCTTGACCAAAATGTCCTACCATCCCTCCACTGTGTTCCTCTTTAATTAGATTTTCCCTCATGGAACTCCTTAGAATGCATAATTGACTGCCCTTGAATAACATACCATCCTAAATTAGATAGTCTAACCACTTAGTTCTATCTACAGCAACAGGCTATTTACAAGCTTTCCATGCGTTAGAAAAATCAATATCCTTAGGGTACAAATTCTTTAATTCATCAAACCCAACTACTTCAACCTGCATTACTATAAGCAACAACTGTCTCCTACTTAGTGCATCTACAACCCTATTAGATTTTCCACTTCTATGCTTCAACACAAATGTATAGCTCTACAAGAACTCTACCCAATTCATATGCCTCTAATTCAATTTACCTTGGCTATTTAGGTACTATAATGCTTGGTGATCAGTATACAAAACAAATTCCTTTTCCAATAAATAATGCCTCCATTTCTTTAAGGCCTAAACTATTGCATAGAACTCTTGATCATAAACAGAATACTTCTTTTTCGTATCATTCAATTTTTCACTAAAATATGCTCAATTTTTCAATTTTTCGTTCTATCACCTTCTTCCTTAGCAATTCAAAACTTCTCACAGCTGCCACAGTCTATTTGAACTCTTTTCTATCCCCCCTTATTGTCTTAGTCAGGGGTGCACATATGCCACTAAAATTCCTAATGAACTTTCTGTAAAAACTAACCAGACCATGGAACGATCTTACCTCAGTAGCAGACCTTGGAGTAGGCCATTCCAAGATGGCTTTTACCTTCTTTGGATCCATTTTGAGACCTTCAGGTGATATAACAAACCCCAAGTAGACTAACTGCCTTTTTGCAAAGATACACTTCTTCAGATTAATTAATAGTTTCTCTTCCCTTAACCTTTCAAGGACACTACGAATATGCAATAAATGTTCTTCCAAAGTCTTGCTGAAAATTAAAATATCATCCAAATAGACAATAATAAATTTTCTCAAGAACTTCTTAAGTACCTCATTCATAAGCCACATGAAGGTGCTTGAGGCATTCGTCAATCCAAAGGGCATGACTAACCACTCATAAAGACCCTCCTTGGTCTTGAAGGCTATCTTCCACTCATCTCTTTCTCGTATCTGCATATGATGATAGCCACTCTTGAGATCTATCTTTTTGAAATACTGAGCTCCACTCAAGTAGTCCATAAGATCATCCATTCTTTACAAAGGAAATTGATACTTGATGGTTATCCTATTTATAGCTTGAGAGTTTGTACACATCCTCCACTCTCCATCCTTCTTTTGTGCTTGTACTATATGTGTTGCACATGGACTCAGGCTCTCCCAAATCAGGCCCTTCCTCAATAGCTCCTAAACCTATCAATTTAGCTCCTCAGTTTCAGTAGGAATCATCCTATGAGTAGCCTTATAAGGCAAACTAGCTCCTAGAATTAAATCTATCTGATGACTAATTTTCCTTACTGGTGGCAATCCTTCTAGAACATTATCAGAGATGATATCTCCAAACTCACCTAGTAAATCCAAAATTTCAAGTGGTATTTCACTACTACCTTCACATGCCCAAATATTTTAACATTCCATCATAACAGTAAACCCAAAACCCTCAGATCTGTAATATATCATTCATATATCTTGCCCTTTCTTTTATCCTCTCATGCATTCCCATGGATTCAATCTAGGGTTACAATAATAAAACCATAACTCTAATACCACTTGTAAGAAAACTTGGCAATAAAGAATATAACCGTTTCCACATAACCCATAATAGATCTGAAATAAACACGGAATTAAAATTCACATGCAAGAGAATAGACAACATACCCACAAAATTGTGACACAAGATATACCCTGGGAAACCCTCATTGAGGGAAAAACCTAGCCTCCAAAAGCATCCATCATCATGTATTATTCAGCAAAAATACCATTGCCATACAACCATGGAAGCCTTCATGGCCATAGCCACAACCGAGCAAACTATGTGAACAAGCATGAATCCACACATCCCATGCCATACTTTCAACCTTCACAAATGCTCCCTTGGCTAACCTGTCAAGCCTTGTCCCGCTTGACTCTTGTCGTTTGTCTTCTCCTTGTCACTCTCTTCTCTCTCTCTCCAACAACTACCCTTGTGGCTGCTTATATATTAGCAAGTCCCACAAAACCACCAAGTGGTATTACATAAACCATGTGCTAAAACCATGTGCTACCTAACCCACTGACCCCACATTTAATATTGGGCATTTAATTCTTTTCCCCAATATTAAATAATTTCATGAAATATTATCACAATGTTACAATACAACTTATCAAGAATATTCTATGGGAATCTTTACATGTTGCACATCCATCTAGGCACAACATTACATAATAAAAATAAAATAATAAAATAACAATATTATGCAATGTGTGCAACACCCATTATCTCAAAAATCTTCCACTTTTTGTATACATTGCATTGGGTCAATCCATAGCCACATAAATGAACAAGGGAACAATCCCTCCCAGCACATCCACCATCATGGATCAAAATACACCAAGTGCTCCATCCTGGTACCCGCAAAAAAATTAAAGTATCCAACATCTCAAACATGAATGATCTCACCTCCTATTATGACACTCCCACTGGACATACATAGAAGCCATCCAAAGAGAAAAAACTACCCAACCTGTCGCATTAGAAGATCATAAAATCCTGTACCAACTGAAATTTCAAGCACAAAAAACTTGATCCAAAGGTAATCACATGTATCCATAGTTGTCAAAATATCCATAGCTGAAATAGCACCCACAGCAAAGTGCCAAACCCATCCAACTATCCATACTTCAAAGGTATAACAAGTGAATCTCATATCACCGACATATCCAATCTATAACCTACAATCACAAGCATCAAGAGCAATACCTATCACATATATACCAAGAAGCTCCCACTGCAAAAGATAATGTCAAATCTATAACCAATCCACTCAACACATCTCAAAGAAGTGAATCCATGTAGCATCAAGGACATCCACAATACATAAACTGATATCCTGCAAGAAAAACTCTCATAACAAGTCTCCACTTCTCTCCCAAGTTCACCACAACCAATAGAGGAAAGAGAAAGAAATAACCATGCCATCTCTCACATGACATGCATGAGCACAAACTAGTGATCACAATCTCCAACCAATCTCAAATCCAATATAAGAAAAATTGAACATCCAAGAAGATAACCAAGACCAAGAGAAACCATGCAAATCATAACCTGTATCATGTCCTTCTACACACACCTCTAGATGTAAACTGTGCAAGTATGATCTCCTCCATAAAACCCCAACAAGAAGCCTCAGCAACACCCAAACCATACCATATAACTCATCATGGATGTAAGCCTCTCACAAGAAGATCAAACTCAATAAAATCATTCCTAAACCAAGGAATAACCATTCCTAATCCAAGGAATATGCCGAATATAAAACCATCTTCCAAACTCAACCAACATAACAACATATGCACATGGAGATAACCAATGCTAAACCATCTCTCAAATGAACCCTCCAGAACTAACTCATGTGCCATAGTTCAAGATCCATATCCATGAAAGACAAGCATAAATATAATGCAACTGAGAGAAACAATGGGCTATACCTCTCAAGTAGCAAACTGCTGAGTAGACCAAGAGTGGGGAATGAGAATGCTCATCAAGATACCCAAGTCTCCAACCAAGACTCATCTAAGAACAATCTCCTCTCAAGTTTATATCAGGTGACTGCCCCTCGGACTTCTTGCTGAAACCATCAACCATCCCAACAAATACTTCTCTAATCCAAGAGAAATCAACATCACCACCATCTCTAAGTATCCATGAGCACCTGTAACCAATCAATCCATGCCAACTCCAAATGCAACATAGCAATATCATAAAGTATCTAGCTTATGATCAATGTACTCAATACCAAGAAACTAAACCAAGATCAATGTCAAAGTTCGAACCATGGCCTCAGGAACATAAACATGACAACATGATCTTACCATCTCAACTAAAGAGATAACATGCTTCATATGAACATACCATAACATGTCACAACTCTAAACGTGTATCAAGAGTATACCATGACATAATAATAAAACCATCCTCACACCAAAGATAACATGCCAAATAAAAGCATAAACCACACCTTTGCCAAGAACCCTATGAGTCCTCAAGATGCAACAATATCCACACACCATGAAGATAACCAAGAACTCCATGAGTCCTCAAGATCTAACCATCTTCATACACCATGAAGATAACAAGTGCACCATGCAAATGTCAGAGACGCTTCTGCAGCAACAGGATCTAAGATAAACCTCCAACATCTACAAATACTCAATAAATATATCAATGCCAACAACTCCCACTCAAATGTGGTACCAAGTCACCTATGGCATCATAAAATCCATCCTCTCCAAACCAAGAAGATATAAACCAAACCAAGAACTAATCCTGCACTGTCACCCCATCACTGTCACAAGCTCCCACTAAACCGTGTATCCAAGCTATCCATGACATAATGATAAAAAACCATCCTCTAACCATGAGAATCAACCAAGGCATCAAACCATCAAAGAACTCAAAGTGCACATCATGAGCTCTTCAAAAGAAACTAAATAACTATGATCCTCAACCAAGAAGATGTACCACCATAACTGAATCAGAAATCTAAGCTAATGAACATCAAGGATGTACCTGTATAACCAATCATGTCATGCCAAAATCTATGACACCATGATCACATCCATGAACCGAGCATCTGGCTCTCAATATGTCCAACCTGTCAGCATAGTCAACCATAATCCTCTGCCATGATTGTACCTGGTAACAACATCTCATCCCTTCTACATGAAGATAATAGTAAATCATGTGACTTAGGGCATAGACAACCCAAATTCAAGCCACCAATCTGAATATGCATCAATAATGAAAGATCAATGGGCAAAGACAACCCATAACCAAGCCGTAAATGCAACCTGTAAGTATAGACCGCTTACAACACTACACAACTTGTAGACCCAATAAGTCATCATGCATATCCAAACTAAACATTGATAACCATATCATCATAAGACCAATCTGAAATATGAACTGAGTATACAATGACATCAAAACTTAAATCTCCAATGCCATAAACTCACAATGTTACCATAGTCAAAATATATCTATAAGCTATTTAGATAAATATATCACCAAATAAATCATGCCAAACCTACACCAAATCTGAACCAATGTGTAGAGCTCTCCAAGAGCTTTTCGTTGACTACTCGAAGTCCAAAATCTGACTCCGTATGCCCAAGTTATGCCCTAATTCGTGCTCAAAATAAATATCATCTGACTTTAGGGCTCTGAAAACCTAACAAAATTTCAAAATCATAAAACCAAACCTACACCATGTTGTAGTGCTCTGAATTAGCTTTCCAACGCCTATAAGAACTCTGAAATTCGATATTCTGAGAGAAAGTTATGGTCGTTTTACTAAGACAATCTTTTTACCATTTTTAGTACGATTTTTCATTTTTTTAAATTTTTTCAGTGACGAAAATTTCGATGGGATTAAATTTGACGGCCATCATGGGTTGAAACCAAAAAAATCTTTCATTTCCTCTGAACATGGCCAAACTAGGGCATATTATATATCAAAATTTATGGAAATGTCGACCCAGATCCAATTGGGAGGTCTTTTTTTTCCCTAGAGGTCATTTCTACATGCTACCCTCGAAAACCCTCATTTAAATGAAACATCCGAAAAACTCTTTTTGTCCAAAAATTTCACATGCCCAAATATTTTAACATCCCATCATAACAGTAAACCCAAAACCCTCAGATCTGTAATATATCATTCATATATCTTGCCCTTTCTTTTATGCTCTCATGCATTCCCATGGATTCAATCTAGGGTTACAATAATAAAACCATAGCTCTGATACCACTTGTAAGGAAACTTGGCACTAAAGAATATAACCGTTTCCACATAACCCATAATAGATCTGAAATAAACACGGAATTAAAATTCACATGCAAGAGAATAGACAACATACCCACAAAATTGTGACACAAGATATACCCTGGGAAACCCTCATTGAGGGAAAAACCTAGCCTCCAAAAGCATCCATCATCATGTATTATTCAGCAAAAATACCATTGCCATACAACCATGGAAGCCTTCATGGCCATAGCCACAACCGAGCAAACTATGTGAACAAGCATGAATCCACACATCCCATGCCATGCTTTCAACCTTCACAAATGCTCCCTTGGCTAACTTGTCAAGCCTTGTCCCACTTGACTCTTGCCTTTTGTCTTCTCCTTGTCACTCTTTTCTCTCTCTCCAACAACTACCCTTGTGGCTGCTTATATATTAGTAAGTCCCACAAAACCACCAAGTGGTATTACATAAACCATGTGCTAAAACCATGTGCTACCTAACCCACTGACCTCACATTTAATATTGGGCATTTAATTCTTTTCCCCAATATTAAATAATTACATGAAATATTATCACAATGTTACAATACAACTTATCAAGAATATTCTATGAGAATCTTTACATGTTGCACATCCATCTAGGCACAACATTACATAATAAAAATAAAATAATAAAATAACAATATTATGCAATGTGTGCAACACCCATTATCTCAACAAGAGTATGTGTTTGCATGACCATCATGTACTGCATGCCTATCAAACTGCCATGGTCTACCCAACAATAGATGGCAAACATCCATTGGAATAACATCACAGAGAACTTCATCATGGTAACTCCCAATTTTGAATTTCAGTAAACATTATTCACTTACCAGGACCTTATGATCATCCTTCACCCAAGCAATCCGATAGGGCTAGGGGTGTTTCTCCCTCTTGAGCTTCAACTTAGAGACCATCTCCTTTGATACCAAGTTATCAGTGCTACCACCATCAATGATCACGTCACAATATTTATCCTCACACTTGCACCTGGTACAAAATAAACTCCTCCTTTGTCCTAGTTCAATCTCACCACTTAGTAGAACCTTTTTATTTACTAAAGTCTCTCCTCTTTCTGCATCCTCTGAATTTGATGATTGTGCATCCTCATCCACATGAGCAACCCTAGCTTTACCCTTAGCTCTCCTATCTATCCTTCCTTGTCATTGAGGGCATTCAAAGGAATGATGACTTTCTTCATTGCAATGGAAATAGGTACCATGGAAGCCTCATCTTCCTTGTCCACGTCCTCTACCTCTTCCTCTCTAATTTCCAAAGTCTTGATCTTGGGAGCGGTTGAAACCTTCATTCCTCTAGTTCCTGCTAGTACCCACATCTTCATTTTTCTTTTGGGTTTCATTTCAGCCTCCAGATGACCTACCACTACCCCTTACTCCTTGACCACACCCTCTTTGTCTCCCTTCAAACCTCTTATTTAGCTTCTCTTCAACTCGTAGGGAAAATTTGTATGCCTCTTCAATGCTGGTCATTCTTACCAAACTTAATTCCTCCTGGATGCTAGGTCGCAACCCACTGATATAACGAGCAACCTTATCCTTATTTTCTTCTGCATGCGCTACTCTAATAAAAAGTTGGTAAAACTGCTCTGTATATTCTTGGACTGATTTTCTTGCTTGCTTTAACCCATGCATCTTCTTAAACAAATCAAGCTCGTAGTCAATAGGAATGAACTGCTTCTTTAGTTTGTCCACCATGCGATCCCACCTTGTGATCTTATCCTTTCCTCTTCTATTTCTTTCCAATTGAACCTCTTGCCACTAGATTTTGGCATGTCCTTTCAGTTTAGCCTTTGCAAACTTAACCCTATCTGGGTCCCCGATATCCTCATACCCAAAATATTCTTCTAGTTTATTAATCTAGTGGATCAACTCATCTGGTTCAAATTTCTTGAAAATACACCCACATTAATTGTAGGTCTTTTCCCAAACTTAAAAATAGCCTTAAAAAGTCTTTCCTTTACTTGATTCTTAAGTTCCCTTTCAAATTCCCCTTATGGTCCAATTTCTTCTTCTTCATTGTCATCCTCACTTTCATCACCTGTAGCAACATTTGTTCCCCTATGGAGCTCCTCTTGCAATGCTTGGACCTACCTTTGGAGGTCTCTAACCTCCTCAAGATTAATAGCTCTCGCCCTTTCGCCACACTCTCTTCATGGAGGCATCTTCTTAACTCAAACCCATAACCACACAATCCTGGTGCAAACTACCTCACAGTCGGCACTTTGTCTACACACTTAGGAAAATAGCTCTAATACCACTTGATGGGGACACAACCCAAGCACAAAATGGACACAACAAAAAAGGAAAAATTTTATTAACTATAAAAATATGCTAGTACACTTAGTACAGGGAAAAAGACTCCAAAACATGCCCTATGGGCTTACAATTGCATAAATCTGGAGATAAATTCTTCTCCCAGTACCTCCTCTCAAAATTCACTCCTAACTACCTTTTACAATGCCAGAAATGTTCTTAAATAGACCCCAGAGGGTTAAGGATTATGAATACATTCTAGAAAGTGCTAGTTGGCATCCACCGACCAAATAGAAGGCTCTAGAAGTTGCATTAGAAGTTGGCACAAAATTAGAAGAATCCAGAAACAATAACCAAAATTTTAGGAGGTATAAATTTTGAACCATAGCTTCGATTGATGATCTGTTTACATTTTTGGAAAGCTCTAGAAGTGCTATATAGCCCTATGAACCGTTTACATTTTTGGAAAGCTCTAGAAGTGCTCTATAGCCCTATTGACGAACTGTTTACATTTTTGGAAAGCTCTAAAAGTGCTCTATAGCCCTATGAACTAGCTTCACTCATCCTCCATTTTTTGGCCCTATTCAAGGTCATTTAATGCCCCTAACCTAACTTTGAAGCATTCTTAAGATGTCTCCAAAAATCAAAAAGCTACGATAACTTTCAAACCGTGGGGCCTTTTGACCAAATTCTTTTTCTGAAATGCTCTAAATTACAATGAAAATCATCTAACCAATTTACACCTTCTAGTTCACCACTATGATGGCTCAACTACATACCCCTATTTTTTTGACATTTACACGTATCCTAAGGTGATTAAAAACTCTAACCCAGAACACTAATAGTGGAACTGTGAGAGTTGGAACCTTTATTTGACCCAAATGGGTATCTAGAAAGTAAAACACATGAAATAGAAACTAAGTCTAGGTACATTTTTTTGGATGATACAAGATTGCCCTTATACCTCTGCATGCTACTGCATCACAAGTGCCAACTGCAAGATCTATGTGGAGACATTTTGATAGGTGATTTTAGTTAAATATCTTAGGTGGTGTAATTCTAATAGGCTTTACCAAATCATTTAGTAGAGTGGCATTCCAAGTGAATGATCTAAATTCCTTTAATTAGGCACACTTCTAACAGGGTGTTGAAATCCTCTAACAAGGTGGGACTTAATAGTCTTTGTAAGCCTTTAACAGGGTAGGTCTTTCATGGGGTAGATCATGTTTCATGGTCAAATCATTGTAACCTTAATTGGCTACACTTTATTGCTGCAGTAGTGAAGATTTGTGGGTGTCATCCCCACCCCAATTTTATTTTCTCATTGGAGGGTTTCTGGGCAATCATATCTAGTGTCAAGTGTGTGTGTTTTACTGATATGTTTTAGATGGATTTAATTTACATATTATCTTAATATGATAATGCATGTGATATATGAATGGTGAAAGTTTTATGGGTCCATGTTTAAACTCTTGATTCACCCCCCACAACATAAGTTTATCTTTCCCAGTTGTAATTCCAACAATTGGTATTAGAGCCTAGTTCTCAGAAGGAAAAGCTTTGCAGCTTAGAGGAAAGATCTTGAAATGGAAGTCTACAAATTGGGAAAGATTATTGAGAACTAGGAGATTGAGATACATCTTAAACTACATCAACTAAATGAAGTTAGAGATGCTTTGAAGAGTTCCTTGAAGAGAAGAAAATAAATTTCCATAACAAAAAATGACACACTATTTGTCACCACAAACCTATTTGTGGATGGTAACTCTAGTGAATTTGATGCAATAGTTGTAGATTTAATGGAGAAGAACATAATACAAGTTGAAGAAATTAGAAATCTTAAGTTGAAGCAAGAATCACAATTTATACTACTATGTGAGGTGATTGGACAAAATAAGAAAGCCATGGAAGACAAAGCCATGATATAAGAAGACAAAAGAATTCTAGCAAATAGACTAGAAGAGAAGTCAACAGAGCTATTTAGGATCTCAAACATGCAATTGGATACCTTGAGCCAAGTGATGAATGCTCATCATGAGTTGAATGTCAAGGACATTGAGATAACTAAATTAAAGTTGCAGAATGAACAATTGTAGAATGACCTAAAAAGAGAGAAGGAATTTGATAAAAGTTTCAAAAAGCCAAATGAAGCCGTCAAATACTTTGAGCAATTACTAAGATCCCCTATATCCAACAAAGACAAATCAAGATTGGCCTACACAAGCACTGAAGAAGCATTATCATCCAAAGTTGTTGAAGAAAGGAACAACAAAGGTAAGAATTCCAAACCTACTTGTCATAACTATGGAAAGAAAGGACATACTGCTAATGTGTGTAGGAGCAACAATACAAATCAAAATGTCAAGCCTAAGAACATGGTCCACTATCATAAGTGCAATAAACAAGGTCATCAGGCACATGAATTCAAAACTAGAACCATGCATGCACCAAAATTTGAAAGATACTGCTACAACTGTCAGAAGTATGGACATAGAGCCTTTGAATGTAGATCCAAGTCTATGTGGTCATCAAACAAGCCAACAAAGGTAAGAAACTATGGAAACTCTTATAATTAGGATTACAATACAAGATATAGCTACCACTATTGTCAAGAATATGGACATATTCTTAAGAATTGTATTAGAATCCACTTTAGTGGTAACTACAAAAGGTGGTTGAGTCAAATCACATGCTTTAGCTATTTAAATACCAGTCTTATTAGCATGCATTTTCCAACTAGGTCAAAGGAACCAAGTTGTGAATTTGATAAAGGCAAAGGCAAGGCAAATGATAAACACATCAGGAGTGAGATGAATAAGACATGGAAGAAGAAAGATGGTTGCAATACATCAAATGGAGAAGGGATCACACCTCATCAAATTAAGTAAATAAGAGGTATATGGGACTGATATTCAAAGTAATTACTGAAAGGACTACATTAGCGTCAATGAAGATGCAAGATGTTGTTGAAAATTCAAGATTAAATTTTTAAGGTTTCATGTTACTGTCGAGCTTGAAAAATTTTCAATGAAAGTCAAGTGGAATATAAGTTAGTGTTGAGCTACTAGACTATCTAGTTGATGTCAAGCCTATCATAGTTTCTGAGTGATGGTATATCAATGAATGTCAAATGAATCTAAAATCATGTTGATGCTGAGTTTACAACTATACAAGCACTAAGCATTAATTGTAAGGGTTTTTGAAGGGTATATGGTCATTTTTCACCCATTTCTCATCATTTCAAATTTGAGAAAGAGCTAAAAGAGAAAAGGGCAATTCAAAAACTTGTTCAAAGAAACTAAAAAGATCTTAGCAATGATTTCACACTAGTTATACAAGATTTAAAGGTATTTATTCATAAGATGAGCTACATAGTTTGCATTTATAAAACCCTAGTTTGTCACAATGGTGTATAACTCAAGAAATGTATAAGGGAAAGAGGTCTTGAATGTGCAATTAGTTAGTAATGAGGTAAAATAGCCATGTTTTAAACCAATTCCAGATGATTCTTATAAACAAGATCCCTTAGGTGCGTTGTCCATTATTCCCCCAAAAGTCATTACAGTCCAAGATGTCAAAAAATGTTATCACTATGAGATAGGAGGAATAGGTGACATGGAGATAAGAGAAACCTATGATAGATTATGTGAAAATGATTTCTTGAAAGAAGAATTCAAAATTATTGAAAGGAAGGGTTTGATGCATGCCCTAGAATTTCCTACTCTATTCAAAATTGAATGGATAATAATAGTATTGAGTCAAGTTCATGATGGATCCCTATGGCTGGAAGGAGGACCAGTAATGATGTTGAAGAGAATAATCCATAGGATGATTGATTTCCCAACCCTAGATCAGCCAAAAACTATGTGGAGTGATTCCAAAGAAGTAATAGAGAAGAATATAGGAGAAAAGTGGAACAAATGAGGAATGACAATTGAAACTATCACAGATCTATTGATAAACTTTGTAGTAAGGGTTATTTCTCACAAATTTTATCAATCTATCAAATTAAATAGTGTACCCTATATTGTAGTGGACATTGGATACAAAATTGTGAAGAAACATCATACATATGATCTAGCTGAGCTTTAATTGCAACAAATACTAGAAAACCTTTGAGTAATAAGGAAGACTAAAAGTGTGCAGTGCAAATTTGGATCAATTCTAATCTGCATATTTTTTATGTACAAAATATATTCCCATTTTTTGGCAAAATAGGATGGAAGACAAACTGGATAGTTACTACTTAGATAAATGAGTACATAGAGTAGATGGGTAAAAATGATGATAAAGAAGAGGATGAAAAAGATGATAGCAAGGAAGAGAGAAATATAGAGGAGGAGACTGAGAAGATGGATAATGACATGGCAATGACTAAATAGCAACATGAGGAATACAGTGTGCAAGACACACAAATGTTGAGTACTGATCCTCCTCATGATACAAGTGTACTTGCAAAAATCATAGTTGTCATTGATGTCTCTAATGCATTAGCTCAGAACATCAATCTATTGACTACAAAATATTTTAAGAAGATTCTAGATCAATCTACACTGCAAGAACAATTATGTACAAATCCTATTTTGATCAATGTAGAAGAACTTCAAAAGGTAGTAACAAAAGTTACAAGGGATAAGGTGAACACGAAAGAACCACCTTCTATAATCCCTTTAGTTACTAGTGGTCAACCATTGACTCAAACAATTGTAGATGCATCTATCAAGGTTGACACAAGTTTTAAAGAGGACATAGTTGAACAAAGGCAGATTGCCATAAAAGAAAAAAAGACAGTAATAGAGCAAACAAGATAGATAGGTAGATACATCTGTACGTGAAGCATAGACACAAGGTGCAAGTCATGTCATTGTCATAGATCAAGATAAGTCTGAAGAAGGTGAAAAAACACCAAAGGTAAAGGAGCAAGATGCCATTCAAGCATTGGTAACTTGACCAACATTAGTCTCTTCACCTACAAAACTTCTTCAAAAGCTAAGCACGAAAGCTATACCCCTAAAAATCTTAGTGCCAAGCTCAAGCTCTTCTAAATTTGAAAAGGAAATTCATTATGGTGATATTACTCTAGATGAAGAGATAATAATTCAAAAATTTGATTATGAAACAATGAAAATAGATCAAATAAGCATTCTACAACAAGCTTTAGAGAAAAAGAAACATCAAGAAATGCATAGGAAAGAGTATAGACAAAAGTAAGCATTGCAAGAAATTAAAGAAATCTTTTTAGATGCATTCAATTTTCCTAATCCTGAAGAAACCAAGCCAAATAATTGTTAGATATTATGGAGAAGGTTAATAATGAAGACTTGGATACAAATGCTAAACTTTTATAATGGTCTGAAAGAAAGTTTCAAGGAAAAGTAAATGAAAATATATTTGGTGATATAACATTGTCACAAGTTTCTTTAACCAAGTTTGAGGATGTGAAGAAGCTACTTGATTATATCTTCTCATTGTACACCAAATTGTGTGATCCCACACTCTTCACCCAAGACACTAGACATAGAATTCTGAGCCTGGAGAGGAATGTAAGCATATCAGGTACACAACTACCTAAGAACCTATCTTAGAGTGAGAAGCATTTCCATACATTACTTCAATCCTAGATTCAATTAGTAGTGTTAATAGTAGAAGAGGCTAATATAAGAGACAAATTGACACAAATTCAAGCCTCTCTCACCCCACACATGGAAATCCTCCACAAAGAATTAGGCTATGTAGAAACATTGTTAAATAAAGATCCCAATCTTTCTACATTAAATGGCCTAATGCACCTTGTAGTCGAGATTGGTATCCAAGTTAAGTTATTGGATGTTGCATGTGACAATTGGGATGCAACTCTAAAAATAATCATGGAAGTCCATAAATCCTTTTTGGACAAATACACTATATGTATATAGCCCCTTTGATATAAATGTCAAAAAGGGGGAGATAATAAGAAAGCGGGAGATAAATTAAAAGGAGGAGTAAATATGCAAGAAGAAAGGGGGAGAGATGAATAAAGAAAAAGGGAAAGCTTGAATAGAGCAGGAGGTATCAAATTTTGTCCCCAGTAATATAAATTTTTAAAGAACACAATGTAGAGATGGAAATAGAGAAGAGTAGACATTAGCCAAGGCAAAGCATAAGAAGTATAAGTGCATTTTTAAAAAGAGTATCAGTTAGCAAAGACAAATCTACTCACAATGGAGAACAGATTTTGGATACAGAACAAACACATTAACTTAGGGGGGGTTATAAATTTTGAGGTATATATGTTATTACAAATATTTTTTGAAAATTTTGAAGTTCTATATATAATCCAAGTCATGGATATGTTATACTTGAGAAGATCAGATTGATTATGTACATTCAAGTATTTTTGACACTCATGTCAAAGGGGGAGATTGTTGATCTTAGTTTGTTTTTGACAATTGAGTGTCAACACAGTTAAGACATTTACTTAGTTCATGCCAAACTAGTAATGCATGTCGAGTACAACATGTAAATATTAGAACATGCCAAGTTGCAATGAGTGTTGAATCACTCATGTACCCAGTCACTTAAGTACTGAGCATGTAGACCATACTGAGTGATTCAAGTGTCAACTGAATAGTAGATGCTGAGCAATTTAGGTGTCAAGTCAAAATTAGAATTACAGTATATGTTGAGCATCAATTAACTACATATGTTGAGTAACACAAATTAGACATATTTGTTTGTTATGGCACAAAAAACTATGTAAACCATGTTTTAGCTGACCTAAGGATAGATTTTGTTTCTTTAGAGATAAGGATGAATCTACATGTATATTTCCTATGCAATTACATGCAAATAATTAAAAAATGGGAAGGATTAAAAAGAAAAATGAATGAATCTCAACCGTAGATTCATACCTAACCCTAAGCTACCTTAGTCTTCTTAAGGAGGATAAAGCCCTAAGCTTTCAAGGTAGAGAAGAGATTTGAGAGCATTATGAAGGGTTGAACGATTGAATTAGAGGAGTGAATAAGATAGTTTTTAGAGCATTCACGGTGACTTAGTAGTAAGGATGAGTTGTACAATCAGTTAAGTGAGGAATAGAGGATAAAGGATACAACATTGTTACATCAGATCATGAAGGATTAGTTAGAGATTGGGTAGAGGTGACCTATTATCATGCAAACAAGTACCAACCACAAGATCTATGCTAAGACATTTTGACAAGTGATTTCAATTAAATCTCCTAGGCAGAGTATTCCTAACAGGCTTTACCAAATCCTTTAGTAGGCTGGCATTCCTAGTGAATGATCTAAAGTCCTTTGACCAGGAACACTTCTAATAGGGTGTTGAAATCCTCTAACAAGGTGGGACTTAATAGTCTTTGTAAGCCTTTAACATGCAAGCCTTTCACAGGGCATATCATGTTTCATGGTCAAACCATTGTAACCTTAATTGGCTACACTTTATTGTTGCAATAGTGAAGATTTATAGGTGTCATCCCCATCCTAGTTTTACCTTCTCATTAGAGGGTTTCTAGGTAATCATATTTGGTGTCAAGTGTGTATGTTTTACTTATATGTTTTAGATACATTTACTTTACATTTTATTTTAGTATGGTAATGCATGTGATATATGAATGGTGAAAGTTTTATGGATACAAGCTTAAACTACTGATTCACCTCCCCCACCCAAAAGTTTACTTTTCCCATTTGTAATTCCAATAGAGGATAATGAACATAAAATAATTAGATAAGTGAATTGAGGAGACAAAAAAAGGAGTGAATAAAGTAAAGACTTAAGATCAGAGACTAGAAGACGGGTGTAATGGATGTGACAAGATTTGGAAGGAAAGTGGATCCATTTCAATTATTATCTTGTAAAGAATCCTAATATTATCTACAAGATATTATAAAATCCCTTAACTGATTATTCTCTAACCAAATGAAAAATTTCTATATATGAACATTTTGTAAATCCTTTGATAGGGTGAACACCATATAGGTGGGATGAAATATCTTAAATAAGTGGTCCTAATTGTTGGAAATAGAGATGGAGTAACTGAGAGGAGAGGGGTGAGTCAGTTACCACAAAAATAAATCCATAGATCCTTGGATGTCTTAAAATAAAGTTACCGTTGACACTCGGTAACCACACAAATAAATGCAAAAACTTGATAGATGTTTTATTAATTTATTAAGCATTTAAAGTATTTAACATGAATGCATAAAGAAATTGAACATAAGAGACACCATATTTAACGTGGAAACCCAATTTGGGAAAAACCACCAAGTAACTAGTTACCAATTTTCACTCTTCTAAAGTGAGCCCTGTTAGGAGCCAACCTTGTTAAAGGTTACAAAATACACTGTTAGGTGTGACCCTGTTAGAGGATTTAATCACCCTGTTAGAAGTGCCCTTGTCAGAGGTCTTTAAAACAATTCAACTGAATTGTCACCTTGTTAGAGGATTTACAAAATGGTTGTCAAACCAACTTTGTTAAGAGGTTTTGAATCACTGTTACAATGATTAGAAAGTAACAATGAAGTGATCTGAAATATATGCAACTTATCTTTGCTGAATACAGATCTCTGTTCTTCTTCACTAGATCCTCACTGATCGAACACAACTTTGTAGCTTCATAAGGATATCTAATCCTTCCTCAACATTCGCTCATATATCTTCTCATTCATACATTTACACTCTTATGCATCCATACTCTTACATCTTATGAATTCACAACTTGACCTTTCATATATACCTTTCAGATTGTCAACTTGGCTCAATTACAAGTTACAACAACTGAAAAACATTAAATTAGTCAGCTCCACAAGATAATTAAACTTAATTCTTTAGAACAATAAAATTCTTTGCTGCCCGACCGAGCTCAGTGACCATTGCTCTAGAATGGTATCCCCAGTGTTAACCAAGTGAAGCTCGGTAAACATTGCAAACCTTGCAACTTTCTTTGAAGACCGAGTTAACTTGGTAAACAATGACCTCCCTTCATTTACCGAGTGATCTCGGTAAAAGCTAACCTTCCTTCGCTTATCGAGTGAGCTCAGTGAAAGCTAACTTTCTCTTTGATGACTGAGTGAACTCTATAGACATTGAACTTGATAAACATTGACTTTCCCTTTGTTAACCTTGGGAGCTCGGTTAACATTAACTTTTTGCTACAAGATCCTTTGATGCCTGAGTGAGCTTGGTAAGAGCTAACTTACTTTGTAATGTTTAGGAACATTTGGTAAACACTATAAATTGCTTTGCCAACTGTCTGAGCTCAGTAGACTCTGTCTGATGGCTGATATGACATTTGTGTAACATCAAAGAAAATACACAATTAACAATTGTATCCAACACTAATAAGATTTTATACATAGTTAATAATGTATTAGTCACTCTCCATTAGGTGGATCAGCTAGAAGGTGATATTTGTAGCCTTAACCTACAAACTACTTTTAACTACAATGAAGACTTATGGGTACCATCCCCATGATAGTTTTTCCCTCTAACCAAGGGTTTCTACGAGACCAAAAATATTTGTGTTATGGTTGGGTGAAATTTGTTTTTTTTTTTTTTTAATATACTATTATTACTTTTCTATTTACAAGTTACAACATATTAGTAAATCTAAAGGAATGAACACTACTTGTTAATAGTTAAAAGTATATTGAAGTTTCAAGTTCATGATTAAAATTTTGAATTAGTAGAGGTTGTTTTAGTACTGGTTTGCTCCCTTCCCCATAGTACCTAACCTTTCCAATCAATAAATGATATTTTTGTGAAAGAAATAAAGAATGGGAATGATAATGGAAATAAAAGAATAAAAATGATTCAGGTAAGGAGGAACCTTTTATTTTGATCCTTCTAGTACCAAGAAAATAACCTTCTACATTAGCCTATGCTTGCCAAATATGGACTTAGTGGGAGCTTTTGTACATAAATCAAATTTTCCTCTAAACATAAAACTTAGCGATGCAAGCATGGATTAAGGAGTATCAAGGTTTAGAGACATGATATCTATTATCATGGACCTATTTGAGTCAATTTTAGCATCGCTATGAATTTATATAGCTAGTGTATCTCTTACAGTGTTTTTAGAATGCAATATCATGCACTAATTCTAAGCTAGACTGGATTAATTTAATGGTTTGATTTGATTCAATCATCACCATTTGAGATTTTATTGATTGAGAAGAGAGAAATGCAAGTGATAAAATTGATTGATCATGAAATTTCCAAATATTTCTAGGTAAACCCTAAGTCAATAAAAAAAGCTATTTATTTTCATCTTGCAAGATTTGTTTGTGATCATTTTGTTAGTTAACTAAGAGACAGGGGTGAATAGTTATAACTAGTTATCCTATATGTCCTTAAAAATCTTTTCAAAAACTTAACACTTTTAACATTTTTATCACTAGTTTGGTAGACACATCAAACTTCACAAAAATATTTAGCTTAATCTTTCCAATGAATTGTTAGCTTCACATATCGAGTATCAGAGTAAATTTATTGTACATACTAATTTACAGTAGTAGACAATAAATATTAAATGAACATGCAAAACAATCAACATCCACACATTTTGCACAAGTATTTAATGTGGAAACCCTATAAAGGGAAAAAAATTTCACTATTCTAAAGTGGTCTCTATTAGGAGCCAACCTTGTTAAAGGTTACATGCACATTATTAATGTGACCTTGCTAGAGGATTTACACCAAATGTCATCTAGAGCTTATCACTCTTTGGCATTTAGAGTGACCTTCTCTAAAGGACTTACACATGTTCAACTAAATGTCACCATACAAATGGATTTAGAAATAAGACTATTAAGTCCACTTGGTTAAGATATTTTCTGCTACAATGGTTAGAGAGTAAAATTGAAATGATTTTTGTAAAATAAAAACTACCTTTTCTTGATCAAATCTCTATTTCATTCATTCTTTGTCCTCTACTCATTCTCTTTCTTTCATATTCCTTCTTCCTTTTGGATGATCCACTCACATACATATCAACTTAGCACTTCATTTTCTTGATTTTACATTGCTACTATGCTTGGTTATCCATTGGCTATCACGTTTAATATCACATTTAACATCAACTTGGTCAACAATAATAAACATCTCATTCATCCCTTAAATATAATTTTTTTTACCTCTTCACCAAAATCTTCCTTGTTTTCTCACTTAATCACAGTAGTATGATCTTCATCCATATTTGATTCATTGAATTTGGATAGTTGGGTATCACACCTTCACCTTGAAATTTATGCATCAACCCAAATCATCAAATCTCCATTAGATCATCTTTGAATTTCTCCAATAGTAGATCTCTTAACTAAAATTTCCCTTATCCTCATAACTTCTTGAACAATCTTTATTTCTATCAAATGTTGGCCTCAAATGGATTCTCTTCCAAACTACTTTTATTTCCCTTGTTTGGTTAATGTTACACTTTGTTTGGTCAATACTACGCTCTATTAACATTGTTCTTGCTTGGTTAATAGTACTCTTCCTTATTCAATTTAATTGTGCTTAGTGATAACTATAGTAGCCCAATTAATACTAAGGTTCTTCATTCACCAACCAAACTTTCTTCTTTCCATATAGCTTCATGACTTGCTTAAACATGATCTCAACACTTAATCAAATCATGTAAAACAAGAAAATCAATATTATACTGTCAAAGTCTAACTCAACAAGTTCCCATTGAAATCCATACACTTATCAATACTTTCTATATCATTATAATTTCTTTATATCCTCTTCATTAATCAAATCCTCTTCATCAATCAAATAATATGGCTCTCTACTAAATTAGCATAATGTCCCACCAATCGAGCTTGACATCAATAACAACACAACTAATATGACTCTTCAACAAACATTATCAACATTACCAATTAGAGCTAAAAATCTTCCCCTTTTTCATTGATGCAAACACATTATAACATATCATTAAATTATTAAAAAAATACCAAAAAAAACACATAAACATCTTTATCTTTGACTTCATTAGGTTCTCTGCAACTTCATCAGGTACTCTTTCTTGGTCTATAATTTTATCATATCCTCTTTACCAATTCTTTGTGTTCTCCCCATTTTGAAAAAAAAATCATTTCCATAAAAAATATCTCCTTTTCTTCATACTCCCCTTGATTATTTCATCTCCCCTATTTTATATGCATACATCTCCCCTTTTGACAACAATGCCAAAGGTAACTACAAGCTTCAAATAGAAACCTATTAAACCTTGCTTAGACCTTTCATATACTGATTACATATTTTTCTTAATATTAATTTTTGTAACTCTAGGAATACTTCCTAGAGAATGAAATCTTCCATTAACTCCATAAAGATATTCTAATCATTCATGAATTGATGCAACATGCATCTTTCACTTAGTGAATACTATTAGAAATGTTTACAATAACTAGGGGGCTGAATTATTTACTCAAGGTCTATATGTACCACTTGAAAATTAAACATTAAACACATCATTGTTCTACTTATCCAACTATTTCTCAGTCTCTACTATAAGAATTTCATAAACTTAACTTGTATTGCATAATAAAAACATCATCACATGTAAAACATTCATAGGACATTCATCATAGTTTAACACTAGGACTTTACATGGTAACACAATTTGGGAAAAACCACCAGCAACATATCACTCTTTTTCATGCTTTTGAAGTAAGATCTATTAGGAGAAAACACTATTAAAGGTTACAATACACATTTTTAAATGTGACCTGGTTAGAGGATTTAATCACCCTATTAGGAGTGGCCTTGTAAGAGGACTTTGATCATTCCATTTAGAATGTCACCTAGTTAAAGGATTTATATAGTCTATTCAGTCTTCAAATGACTATTAGATCAACCTTTGTTAAAAGGATTTCAATAAAAAAGTTTTTGCAATGATAAGAAAGAAAATAATAGGTTATGATCTATGTTATTACTACTCACTTTTTCTCATTTAGATCTCTATTTGGTCCTTATGATGGTTCACTAATAATCCTTCCATTGTCATCTCTAATCTTGATCTACTTGGACACCCTTCAAGCAATCAGTCCACTCTTCCCATCATCACTTAAGACTTCTTCTCAAATTCACTTATCAATAAAAGCATCATATATTCAAGCTTTTTCCTTTAGCTTCACATTCACACTCTTGTGTGTTACAAATCAACATTTCTCTATATATGAACTCACTTATACACAATGGCTGAGCTTGACTGTGCTTAACTAGACAATGCATCAAAAGTTTGTCTCTATATTATTTTAAATAGGCAATGTCTACTTTATTATTTTCTACATCCACTATAGATCTTAGGGTTTATAATAAGATTTAACTTGATTCAATGTATCTATACATCTTCTTGATCATTCTCTAGAAACTTCTCTAAAATCCTTTTGTTAGGTCTTTACCTAATCATCACCTTGAATCTAATGATCTAATTCATCAATTTTATCTTCAACATGATTTACATCATCCAAGAAATCAACTAAGTCAACTTTATCTTATGATTTCTTTCAATTTGATCTTTCACTATCACTTGACTAACAATGAATTACTCAATCATTTTTAAAGCTTTTTGGCTCAGCATCAACTAACTTTCTTGATCAATACTAATGCTTGGTCAACACTAGATTTGGTCGGCACTAACAATGGCTTGGTTGACACTAGCATTACTAGGCACTCCTTAGTATTTTACTCTTTTCCTCAGCTTGGATTAGCTTTCTTGAGATAAATAATTACTTTGCTTTATCAAAGTCTATCTAATCAAATATCCATTATAACTTCCTTTTCATAACTTCAATCTTTCCTCTAGATGTTATAGTTATGAGCAACTCTAAAATCCTCTTCATCAATCAAATAGATATGATATTTAGACTAGGTATTAGTATATATAATACGTAGATTTGACATCAATGACAAAACAACAATTATTCCAATTGTAAGTTTCCAACAATATCCCTTTTTGGCATTGATGGCAATATATAAAATTAGTTACCATACAATGCAAAAGATTTCACTTTCATGAGTGACCACTATCCTTAGTTTCATTCTCATCCATTCAAATTCTCAAACTCCCTCTATTAGTTTTCTCTCTTTCACGATTCTCTCTCTCTCTCTGAGGTTTATTTTTCTTTCTCATTAATCTTGTGACTTCTTAGTAATCTTTCCCTCTTTAATCTTCGACTCTCAATAATTTCTCCCTCTTTGATAATAATTCCAAAGATGTGTAGCTATCTCAACTTCAACTTCATCATACATCTAAATTATGTATATTTTGCATGTCTGGCTGATACTTTTCAGCTGTTTATGATTGATCTTTTATGTTGGATTGAAGTATTCTACTTTAGGCATGTCCCAAAGTAGAGTTGTATTGCACCACTATGTAGAATGTTTTATTTAGCACATGTGATGTAATGTACCTTGTCTTCTTAAGTATATTTAGTTAGGGGAATCACCCCTAATTTACCTCTAATATATTCATAAGCATATTTGGGTAATGGTTTTTTGAATATGTCAACAATCTATTCCTTTGTACTCACATATTCTAGCTTCACTTCTTTGTCTTGAATTAATTCTCTCAAGTAGTGATACTTAATAGCAATGTTCTTTGTTTTAGTGTGCATCATTGGATTATTTGAAATGTTAATAGCACTTGTGTTATCACAATAGATAACTACTAGATCTATAATCTCTTCTTGCATGCCTTTCGACAATTTCTTAATCCATATTATGTCTAAATAGTTCACTGCAGCTGCCACATACTTGGCTTTGGCTATTAATTGGGAAATATAATTCTACTTTTTTCTTGTCCATTATAGAAATCTCTTTCATAGAAAGAAAGAACCTCCACTATAGCTTTTTGTATCATAAATCCTTAGGATTTTTTTAAAATCTAGTAACTATCCCAACTGCCAAGGCAATATCTGGTTTGTTGTGAACAACATATTGCAATTTTCCTATAATGGATCTATATAGGGTCTGGTTCACATCAATAGAATCATTATTCTTAGATAGCTTATGTCCTATAGACATAGGTGTTCTCACTGGTCTTGAATCTTCCATACCAAAAGTCTTTAATATTTCATTGATATATTTGGTTTGTGAAATGAAAATACAGAACTTCATTTCACATACTTGTAATCTAACAATGAATTTGGTTTCACCAAACATAGATATTTCAAATAATTTTTTCATGTAATCAAATAAATTATTTACATAATGCTTCTATTCCTCCAAATATGATATCATCAATAAATATCTCAGATAATAGTACTTCATTGCTCTTGTCATTTTTCAAATATACATTGTTGTTATCATTTTTCCTCTCAAAACCAATATTCACTAAATAGTTATGTGACCTTTCATACCATTCTCTTGGTGCTTGCTTTAATCTATAAAGATATTTTTTTAGTTTACATAACATGTTCCTCTTGTATGTATCTAAAAATCCTTCAGGTTGTTCAATGTATACTTCTTCCTCTAGTATACCATTTTAAAATGTAGATTTTACATTCATTTAATATACCTTGAAATTTTTTTAGGCTGAGTATGCAAGTAGATTTCTAACTCCTTCAAGTCTGGCCACATGATAAAAAATTTCTCCATAGTCAACTTCTTCTTCTTGAGCATAACTCTTGCATAGCAATCTTGCTTTGTTTCTTGTTACTTCACCCTTCTCATTCAGCTTGTTCATGAAAACCCACTTTTTTCCAATGACATTTTTGTCTTTAGATCTTGGCACTAAGGTCCAAGTATTGTTCTTCTCAATCTAGTTAGTTTCTTCACTCATAGCTTGTATCCAATCTTCATTGTCTAAAGAATCATTTTTTTTAGGCTCAAACTCACATAATAAGCATGTATCACCTTTGAGTTTTCTCCTTTCCATAACACTTGATTCAACATATCTAATGATTTGATTAGTTTTATGATGTCTTCTCACATATTTTTCTAATACAAGTAGCTTTCTTCTTGGCTCTTCTTTAGGTTCATCTAGAAAAATAATCTTAGGCTCATTTCCTCTTCCTTGCTGTTGTTCTAGTTTAGCTTATGAAGACTTGACATTCACTGTCTGATGGTTGACATTCTGTGTATTTATTGACACCCACTCTCTATTGTATGACAATTTGCATTTGCACTTGAACATTTCTTGTTTGATGGGAACTTGTAGCTTGACTTATCTATTCATTTTGAGTGCTAGGAGAATCATCATACACATAGATGAATGCAATATAGTCTTTAAGTTCTTCATTACATGAATCATCACCTTTTTCTTGCTTGAGTTAAACTCTATTTAGGGTATAGATGGCAGTACTAACTACTTATCTCCAATATTTCTGCAATATGCCTTTCTCCATCATTAGTGTTCTTACACAGTCCATTATTGATCTATTTCTTCTTTCAACTATCCCATTCTAAGGAGGGGTCCTTCGTTCTAACATCTTTCTTTTAATTCCTTTTCCATTGAAAAATGTATTAAACTCATGTGAAATGAATTCACCATCTCTATTAGATCTCAAACACTTCAAACTCTTCCCTGTTTCTTTTTCAACTCTAGCTAGATACCACTTGAATAACTAAAAAGCATCAAATTTAACTTTAAGAAACATCATCGTCATCATTCTAGAGTATTCATCCAAAAATAGAATAAAATATTGGTCTCCACAATCAATTTCAACACTAATGGGGCCACATAGGTCAATATGAACCAATTCCAAAATATTACTAGCAGTATATGTTTTGCTCTAAAAAAAGACTTTGTCATTTTTCTTAATTGACATTGTTTACACATAGCTTTGTCAGGCTTCTTTAGTTTAGGAAATCCTCTTACTTTCTTCATCTAAATGATATTCACCAATTTATCAAAGTTCACATGACATAATCTTTTGTACCATAATCAACCATCTTCTTGTAGTGGAAACATACATGTCTCTTTTGATAGGTCTAGATAGAATAAGTTACCTCTATTTTTCTCACCAGTTCCAATTAGCCTACCATCACCATCATGTATCTTGGCCTTTCTATTGTGAAATTCAAATCTATAACCTTAGTTTTTTATATGTGAAGCACTCAACAAATTTTAGTTAAGTCCTTCAATCCATTAAACATTTTCACATTTTATCTTTTCAGTCAGTTGAATAGTGCCTTTACCTTTTACAAAACATGTGATTTCATTACCAAATTTAACACATCCACCATTGTATGGATGTATATCTTGAAAGTTTTCTTTATCACCATTCATATGATTGTAACACCCACTATAAATTATCCATCTATCATTTTTTTTACATAATAAATTAATGTAATGTTATCATCATCATCAAACTCTTCTTTCATAGAAGCATAGAAAACTTCATCATCATTACCCTCAAATTCATTATCAGTCTTTTCTTCAACAATATATCAAGATTTCTTACCTTTTTCATCCTTTCTTCTTTTGTAGTCTTTTTTTTCTATTCTTCCTTTGTACGTTATTTCCTTATTTTCATCCTTATCTTCTTTGTCAAGACATCTAGCAGAAATATGAACAAGTTTGTTGCATGAAAAACCAATGATAGGTGATTTACCTTTTTATTTACCTCTTCCTCTTCCAAACCATTTTGTAACGAGGGCTTCAAGTTCATTAATCTCATCACTAGAACCACCAATTTCACTCTTCACATGTTTTCCTTTCTTCTTGCTAAGAACTAGTTGTGACTTGAAAGTAGATTTAATGGTAGTAGGTGTTTAGTTACCAAAATTAGACATATCAAAAGTAGTAAGTCTATCAATTAAAACTTCTAAGGTAAATTTGTTACCTAGTGTGCATCTTAATTCCTAAATTGTAGTGACTCAAATTTTATAGATAGGGACTAGAGTCCTCAATACCTTGTTTATCACTGTATCATCTTCAATTGTTCAATTTTATCCTCAAATAGCATTAATTATTTCTTTAACTCTTGTGTAGTATTGTACTATGTTCTCACCTTCCATCATTCTCATGTCATCAAATTTACCTCTCAAGCTTTCTAATTTGGCTCTTGTACATTTTCATCACCTCTATATATGGTCTTCAATTTGTCCCACATCTTATTTATAGTATTACAATTTCTTAGGTCATCAATCCAACATTGCTTGATTGTAAGATCACTGATACTGGACATGTGCAGCTTCATCATGGTTTGTCATGTTGGAAAGTTCTCCTTGTTCAACTTGGGTATTGTTGACACAAAATTTTGCACCCTTGCTTGAGGTATGACCCTCAAGAGACCTTATGTAACATGGAAATGAATTCCAAGTGTAGGGGTTGCACGATGAGGTTGAATCTTTGGATAAGGTTGGCTTCCTTAAAATCAAGATGCAACTAACCACTCTTGAGATGAAAAGGGACAAGGAGATGCATGAAATAAAACTATCTAATCTAATCTAAAGGGGGTTATGTTGTTGGAACAATTGATTAATTGTGTATTTTCTTTGATGTTACACAAAATTTTATATCACCAGTTAGTATATGCCGAGCTTACTTAAGAATTGAAGTAGTTTTCTATGACTATGAAGTATTCTAGAGTTTTCTTAGCTCAGAAGTTAGTATCTACCAAGTTCACTTAGGTGCCAAAGGAAAATTTATGGAAGATAAGTGTTAATCAAGCTCACTCAATTAATAAAGGAAATTTTCAATGGAACTAGTGTTAATTGAGCTCACTTGGTTACCAAAGGAGCTTTATGAGTATGTAGTATTGACTGAGTTTACTTGGTTATGTTGAATCTAAGACTAGGTTTTGACTATTTTGTGTCAACACACTTAAGATGTTTACTAAGTTCATGTCGAGCTAGTATCACATGCCAAGTAAAAAATGTATAGATGCCAAGTTAATAGTTGATGCCAAGTAAGTTCAAGTGCTGAGCCAAACAGAACTACAATAGGTGCTGAGTGAACTTCATGTGCTGAGCAATCTTTAGGTTTCAAGTGAAGATCAAATGTCAAGAAAAGTATAGGTGACAAGTCACTATAGAAGAAGAGTGGAATGAAATTTCTATAGGAGCTGAGTGAGCTAGTTTTTCTATATGAGCCAAGCATTAGAGGTAACAAGTGTTGAGTAACATAGATTGGACATAGTTATTTCTAATTGCACAAACACCTATGCAAACCATTTTTCAGCTGACATAGAAGAATCTTGAAGGATATTAAAGATAAGAATGAATCTTTTATATTACCTATGGAATTAGCATGGAGCTAATAAGAAAAAAGGAGAAGGCATGCAACCAATTAGAAAAGTGCATGAATTGAGTGGGAAATGAAGATTTTATATGGATTGTAGATTCATACCTAACTCTAAGTCTTCAAAATCCTTAAAAGGAGGATGAAAACCCATTGTATGTGTGGATGAATGAAGTGTATGGGTGAGCTATAGAAAAATTTAGAGGGAAGTGTGAAAAGCCTTAGAAGAACAGACAAACATTGTAGAATTCAGTTGATCAAGAATAGAGTATCAGAATATCAAAGAGTGACATATCAGATCAAGCAAGGATCATGTCAGTCAGAGTAGTACAAGGATCTAGAATTAGCAATTAGAGATTGCAAAGCTATCAGGTCAAAGACTTTCTAATACTTTATAGAAATTGTATTAGATAATGGAAATCCTATGGACTTAGGTTGGCCTAGTACTCATTTTAAAATCATTTAATAGGGTGGCATTCCAAGTGAATGTAATGAAGTCCTCTAACCAAGCCTACTTTTAGTAGGGTAGTGAAATCCTTTAACCAGGTCACTTTTGACAGAGTGTAAAGTCTTTAACATGATAGGCCTTTCACAGGGCAGACCATTGGAAGTGGTCAAACATTGTAACCTTGAACAGTTACACATTGCTACAGTAATATTTTGTGGGTGTCATCCCCACCCTAGTTTTACCTTCTCATTTTGGAGGGTTTCTGGGTTACCAAATTTGTGTGTTGTCTATTTTCATGCATGTCTTTACTTTCAAGTTTAGTAGATGGATTGAATGCATGTGAATGGTTTTAGTTAAGATAATTTAAAAGGGTTAAAGTTAGTTACTTTTGGTTCAGCCCCCCCTCTTAGAAGTAAATCTTCCCACTTGTTAATTCCAACAATTGGTATTAGAGCCTAGTTCTCATAGCAAGGAGTCTTATAGCTTGGAGAAAAGATCTAGAAATAGAAGTCTACAAACTTGGGAAGATCATAGAGAATTAGGCAATTGGCATACAACTTTCTTTACATGCTTTGGGCGAAGCTAGAGGAGAACTAAGAAAATCCTTAAAGAGAAGAAAAGAAATTTCCATAGCTGAGAATGACACACATAGTACAAGGAGATTGACACCTCAAATTTATTTTCAAATGGAGATTCCAAAGAATTTGATGTAGCAATAGTAGACTTGATGGAGAAGAATAGAGCTCAAGTAGAAGAAATTAGAATACTCGAGCTTGAACAAGAATCACAAGCCATGATGCTTTGTGAAGTGATTGATTAGAAGAAAAGAGCCATTGAAGAAAAAACCATGATAGAAGATGACAAGAGAAATCTTACCAATAGACTAGAGGAAAAGACAATTGAGTTTGAATGAATCTCAAACATGCAGCTAGACACCTTAAGTCAGATGTTGAATGCACATCATGAACTAAATATTAAAGACATTGAGATCTCTACATTGAAGATGCAGAATGAACAACTACAAAATGACCTAAAAGGAGAAAAGGAGATTGTAGAGATCTTCAACAAAACCAATAAGGCCATCAAATAATTTGAGTAGCTATTAAAATCACCAAGGGCTAGCAATGATAATTTAGGACTTGGTTACACCATCACTGAACAAGGAGAGTCTTCCAAAACTATAAAAGAAAGGAGTAAAAAAGGTAAGAACACTAAACCTACTTGTCATTTTTGTGGTAAAAAGGGACATACTTCTAATGTATGTAGAAGTAAGAATTCCCATCAGCATGATAAGCCTAAGAATGCAAGTTAATTTCATAAGTGCAAAAAACAAGGACATGAAGCACATAACTATAGGACTAGGACTATTAGTACACCAAAATTTGAAGGTTACTATTAGGATCACAAGAAGTATGGAAATAGAGTTTTTGAGTGTAGATCAAAGCCTATGTGCACATCAAATTAGGCAAGATAAGGTAACCATGGTCATCACTACAATTGGGACTATAACAATAAGTATAGATATCATTACTATCAAGAATATGGACACATTCTTGAAAATTGCATAAGGACACATTTCAAAGGAAACTACAGTAGATGGTTAAGTCAAACCACATGTTACAATTTCTTGAAGACTGGTCATATCAATAGGAATTGCCCAACAAAGTCAAAGGCACCCAAGTTAGAAGTCAACAAAGGAAAAGAAAAGGTAGATGTTGAACACATCAAAGGACAAATTAACAAGACATGGAAGAAGAAAGATGAGGTTAGCACATCAAATGAAGGGATCACTTCATCTAACTAAGCAAAAGAAGGCATAAGGGACTAATTTACAAAGTTTCATCATGCATCAATTTTAGAAAAGATAGTTCTAAAAAGAAGAGATCAACATGATTAGAGATGCAAAGTTGAAATTCAAAATTTTCACCAGTATTGCCAAGTCATCCTTAGATGTCGAGAAAATGTCAATACATGCTGAGCTACTAGTAGGAGCTAAGTGATTGGTCACAACCAAGTTGGAAATGAAAGCTAAGCAAAGAGGAAATCTAATTGGAGCCAAGTAATGGAAAGTCAATGGAAGCCAAGTTATGTTGAAATCCTTAAGGAGCCAAGTGTACAGTTGTATATGCACTAAGCATTTAATGCTATGTTTTAAAGAGTATAAGGTCAATTTTACAATCATTTCTTGTCATTCAAATGTAAAAAAGGAATGAGAAGAGCACAAAAGTGATTGACGAGTAGCAATTGAAGCTTTTGCACAGATGTTGACAAAGAACAAGCACCATTTTCATCGATCTAAGGTATTCTTCAAGTGCCGAGTTGTGCAGTTGTAAAGTTTATTATCTTTTGAAACCCTAGATTTGCAATATGGCTTCTTGTTCTAAAAATCCTAAGGAAAAGGAAGGTTTTGAGGTTCAATTAATTAGTAATGAGGTTAAACAATCAAATTTTAGGTCAATTATAGAATTTTCATATAAAAATGACCCTGTTGGTGCACTATCTATGATTCCACCCAAAGTTATTATGGTGCAAGATGTTAAGAAATGTTACAATTGAAAGGTAGGAGGAATAGGAGACATGGAGATTCATCAAGCATATGATAAACTATGTGAAAATGGAGTGCTAAAGAAAGGATTCCAAATAATTGAAAGAAAGGGCTTAACCCATGCCCTAGTTTTCCACACAATTTTTAAAATTGAATGGATAAGAATTGTCCTAAGAAGAATACATAATGGTTGTTTATGGTTAGAAGGAGGACCTATCAAGATAACAAAGAGAATCATGCATAGGGTTACAGGTTTTCCAACCCTAGATTAGTACAAGACCTTGTGAAGTGATTCCAAGGAAGCTATTGAAAAGAACACTGGAGAAAAATGGAACAAAAGAGACATGACTATTGCTACAATCATAGTCCCCTTCTAGACTTTGAAGTAAGAATCATATCTCACAAGTTCTATCAATCAAGCAGATTGAATAGTGTTCCATGCAGTGCTATGGATGTGGCCTACACAATTGTCAAGAAAGATCATACATATGATCTAGTAGAATTGTTATTACAGTAGATCATGGAGAATCTAGGAGCAATAAGAAGATCAAAAGGTGCTTAGTGTAAGTTTGGATCAGTTCTGATTTTTATATTTTTCTATGCTCTAGAAGAATTTCCTTCTTTTGGAAAAGTAAACTAGAAATCAAATAAATTAGCTATTACTCAAATCAATGAGTACATTGAGAAAATGGGAGACAACTTTGAGTCTCTAATGACTAGTTACTTTGAGGATTTCAAGAAATACATGAAGCAAATAACGAGGATACAAGTTTTCCTAGTGGCACAACCCATCAATGATATTTGTTTCTTAGTTGATATTGATTATACTTATATCCAAGCAATAATTCCAAGGACTAGATGGTTAAGACCATTAGGGTATGAGCTAAAAATTGATGATGCATTAGCAATAATCAAAACATTTCTTGTAGGGGAGATTGATAAGGATCCACCACATTTTGGAATATATGACATGGTGCGATCTAAAGTGGATATGGAGTTGAAGACTACCTCCACTTTAAAGAAGAAAGACAAGCTTGTGAAGAAGTTGAAAGCAAAGTTTGGAGAAGGCACTATAGAAGAAGTAGAAGGTGAAGGTGTTGATTCTAAGGAAGAGGAAGATGATGATGATGATGAAGAGGAACATCAACATATTGCATTAACATAAGGCTTAGGTGAGGATGAAGAAAAGGAAGAAGGTTCCAAGGAAGAAGAAGCCAAGGAAGCACCAGCTCAAGCCAAGCCCAAGAAGAGAAAAGCCAAAACTCAGCCTACAAACCAGCCTAAAGCAAAGAAGGTTACAAAGACAACCCAAGCAAAAGAAACTACACTAGTAACAAGAGCCAACACAAGAGCCTCAACTCAAAAGGCCAAGGAACAAGACAAAGAAAAAAAAGAAGGCTACTAAGCAGACTAGTCATGTGTAGAAGAAACCAAGGAGAAAATATGTTGCACAACCAGAGTTAGATGATGAGGAAAGGAAAAAATTTGAATATATCAGCCAATTTAGAGTGGTAAGCCATGCTCCTAAGTCAAATATTGATAAAATTTGTGATAATGTTAGGAAGAATGCAAATTTTTCTAGATTGAAAAATATTACTTTTAATAAATTGAGTAGAGAAGATTAGAATAAAGTTGAAGAATTAGTATATGCCATGATGGAAAAATTTAAGAACATTCCTCTTGAATTATACAATACAATGCCTAAGGAATTATATGAAATTGTTGAAAATAAGTGGCATTATTGTTTAAAATGGAAAAAGAGATAAGAGAATCCACATTGGCTTAAGTAATGCCATAATTGAGTAAAGGTCAAATAATTAAGGCAAATAAGAAACATAGAAGCAAGTTTGCACCAAAAAATAGAGCCTTTAGCATCTTGCAAAATAAAGTTAAAGAAGTTGTCAATAAATCAAGAAGAATGTGGAAGTTGATATATGGCTTGACTACTGTCAAGGATGGAGAAGAAGATCCCTTTGAGGGATAGAACACTGAAAAAGGATAAAGATGCAAATAAGGCTGAGGAAAGTAAGAAAGAAGAAGAAAGAGAACAAGAAAAGTATGAAGGAGAAAAAGAGATAGAAAAACAAACAATGGAGGAAACAAAAAAAGAAAATAAAATGGAAACAACTGAAGAGGAGCAACAAATTGAATAGAATGTACAAGATACACAATTGCCACCTCCTAGTCCTCCACATACAACACCTATAGTTATAGTCATTGTAAAAAATATTCTTGAGACTTCTTCTCAAAATGTCAACCCTTTAACTGTAGAGGATCTCAAGAAGATCCTTCACTAATCAACACTATAAGCACAACTATGCACAAATCCAATATTGGTGAGTGTTGATGAGCTGAAAAAAGTTGTAGCAGCAATAACAAGGGAGAAGGAAACCACACAAGAAATATCAACACAACCTTCCGCAACTATAGCAGATTAACCTAAAGAGAAAAAGGTACAAGATAAAATTGCTAAGGTTGATTCTACAAAAAAAATGACAACTACTGTCGAGGAGCCTACAAAGGAACCAACAAGACAAGATGTTCCTACAACACAAACCCTAGGTGCACCTCTTCAAATTTTCATAATTGACCAAGGTAGTAGACAAGAGGAGAAAGAAGTGGAGAGAACCCCTAAGGAGCAGGAGGCAATACAAACATTGGTGAACTTGACTACCACAAGGACTCCTTAGAAGTAGCCGAGCACTGATGCAATGCCATTGCAAATATCTACACCAAGCTCAAGCTCTACTAAGGTTACAAGGGTGCTTCACTATGGAGACCCTACATTAGATGAACAAATAGTCATACCAAGCTATGAATCAAGGACAATGAGCTTGCAATAGATATATGAAGTGCAAGAGGCACTAGAAAAGAGGAAAAGACAAGAGATACTTAGTAATGAGTATCAGAAAAAGCAAACACTGGTAGAAATAAAAGAAATATTTCTTGATGCATTCAGCTTGCAGACACCTAATAAAACCAAGTCTATATTGGAACAACTGACAAATATTGTAGAACAAGTGACTAATAAATATCAAGAAATCAATGTGAAACTCATGGAATGGTCTGAGAAGAAATTTCAAGGAAAAGTTAATGAGAAAATATCTAGTGAAATAGCACTGTCACAGGTTGAATTAGTGAAAAAGATTGAAAAAGTGAAAAAGGTACTTGAGAATGTATTTTCATTGTACAAAAAGTTGTATTATTTCGCATACTTCACATAGGAAACAAAACAAAGGATACTGAGCTTGGAGAGAAATCTAAAGATTTCCAGCACACAGCTGCCAAATGATCCAGCTCAAAGTGAGAAGCATTTTTCCCAAATGCTTCACACACAGAAAGAATTAGCTGTGTTGACAATAGAAGAGGCCAATATCAAGGCCAAATTGATGCAAATATAGTCTTCCAAAACCCCACATCTAGAAGTACTCCATAAAGAACAAGCCTATGTAGAGAAAGTTCTAAAGAAAGTTCCTAATCTTTCTACTTTGAAAGGAATTGTTCATCTTGCAGCAGAGACAACCATCTAGCATAAATCATTGGAAATTGCTTTGGATAATTGGGATGCATCTCTCAAGATGATTATGGAGGTCAATAAAACATTTTTTGCAAAATATGGTCTTAATCGTTAGAACCCTTTGACATAAGTGTCAAAAAGGGGGAGATATAGTAAAGGGGTAGAATAATTAAGAAGGAGATATAATGTTTTAGGGGAGTTGTAAATAAGAATGGAAGGTAATAGGGTACATAGATATAGAAACAAAGGTAAAGAGTATCAGATACATACAACACAAGAATTTTGGTTATAGTAATAGAAATGGCACACTAGATCAAGGGGAGTTACAAAACTTTTGAGCTATATATATAGATAGTTTTCACAGAATTTTGAGAAGTTTTGAAGTTTTATATATATGCCAAGCTGTGTGCATATTTTACTAAAAAAGATTAGACTTTGATATACTGCTAAGTGTTTTTGACACTCATGTCAAAGGGGGAGATTATTGAATCTAAGACTAGGTTTTGACTATTTCATGTCAACATATTTAAGATGTTTACTGGTTCATGTCAAGCTAGTATCACATGCCAAGTAAAATACATATAGATGTTGAGTAAACAATTAATATCAAGTAAGTTTCAAGCCAGAAAAAACTACAATAGGTGCCAAGTGAACTTCATGTGCCAAGAAATTTTCAGGTGGTGAGTGAAGATCAAGTGTCGAGCAAAGTATAGGTGCCAAGTCACTATAGAAGCCAAGTGGAATAGAATCACTATAGGAGCCCAGTGAGCCAGTTTTTCTATATGAGTTGAGCATCAGAGATAACAAGTTTCAAGTAACAAAGATTGGACATAGTTGTTTGTAATTGCACAAACACCTATGCAAACTATTTTTTGACCCAAGATAGAAGAATTTCAAAGTATATTAAAGATAAGAATAAATCTTTTATATTACCTATGCAATCAAGATGAAACCAAAAAAAAAAAGGAGAAGGCATGCAACCAATAAGAAAAGTGCATGAATTAAGTGGGAAATGAAGATTTAATATGGATCATAGATTCATACCTAACCCTAAGTCTTTGAAATCCTTAAAAGGAGGATGAAATGCCATTGTATGCATGGATGAATGAAGTGTATGGGTGAACTATAGTGAAATTTAGAGGGAAGTGTGAAAAAACTTAGAAGAACAAAGTAGCATTGCAGTATTTTGTTGATAAAAAATAGAGTATCAAAATATCAAAAGTGACATATCAGATCAAGCAAGGATCAAGTGAGTGAGAGCAGAACAAGGATCTAGAATCAACAATTGGAGATTGCAAAGATATCAGGTCAAAGACGTTATAATACTCTCTAGCAATTGTATTAGATAATGGAAATCCTATGGACTTAGGTTGGCCTAGAAAAAATTTGTAAATCCTTTAATAGGGTGGCATTCCAATTGAATGTATTGAAGTCCTCTAACCAAGCCTACTTTTAGCAAGGTAGTGAAATCCTTTAACTATGTCACTTTTGACAGAGTGTAAAGTCTTTAACAACATAGTCCTTTCATAGGGTAGACCATTGGAAGTGGTCAAAAATTTTAACCTTGAATAGTTACACATTGTTGTAGTGATATTTTTTTGGTGTCATCCCCACCCTAGTTTTACCATCTCATTTTGGAGGATTTTTGGGTTACCAAATTTGTGTATTGTCTATTTTCATGCATGTCTTTACTTTCAAGTTCAATAGATAGATTGAAGCCATGTGAATGGTTTTAGTTAAAAGAATTTAAAAGGGTTAAAGTTAGTTACTTTTGATTCATCTCCCCCCCTCTTAGAAGTAAATCTTCCCACTTGTTAATTCCAATAGTTTAACATAGAAAAATTGCTTTTGAGTTAGTGTCTATCAAGCAGGGTCAACTAACAAAGGATTTTCTTGTTTTGGCATATTAAGTTCAATTCAATTATTATTGGTTCTAGCTAACTAAGAAGAAGAATATTAATTATTCTAAGTTATATTCAAACTGACTTGACAATATGAAATATATAAATATAAGGTCAAGTTGAGGGTTATCAAGTATGTGAATGCATGGAAGACATTTGAAGATTTAATGATACTAAGAGGAAATGAATTAGACAAATATGAAAAATATCCTTGAGAAGCTAAAAAGATACATTTGATCAAGAAAGATCAAGTATACAAGCCAAGATTGAGATCTATAATTAGAAATTTAGTTGCATCAAGAATCAAGTAATGTCATTGTCACTCTCTAACCATTGTAGCAGTGATTTAAATCTCTTAATAGAGTTGGCTTAATAGCTATTTGTAAATCCTCTAACAAGGTGGAAGTTCTATTGAATTATCCAAAGACCTCTAACAAGGCCACTCCTAATAGAGTGATTAAATCCTCTAATAGGATCACACCTAACACTATGTATTTCAACTTTTAACAGGGTTGGCTCCTAAAAGGGATCACTTCAGAAGAGTGAAAAATAGTAACTAGTTGCAATTGGTGGTGTTTCCCAAATTAGATTTTCATGTTAAATCTTGTTGTCAAATGTATTAATGTTATTTCTCTTATGTGTTTGCAACTATGTCAAAATAATAAGTAATCACAAATAACATCTTAATATTTTCATGTTAAGTGTTTGCCGAGCATTCTTAGTATTTAATGAGTTACAACATTTTTTGTGCGTTTATTGAGCAAAAACAAAATTCAATTTTGGAGATTATTTTGTACTAACATTCAAGGGATTTGGGTTTTATTTAAGTAGTCATTGATTCACCCTCCCCTCTTAGTTACTCCTCTTATATTTAAAACAATAGGTATTAGGGCTTTTGGTGCTTGCAGAGAAGGTTTCAAGAACCTAAGCTAAAGATCAGGATGTCTTACAAAAGAGAGAATCCTAGGTTGAACCCAAACAACTTTGCAGCATGGTAAGGACTTATAAGATTACATATAACAACTATCAATGATTCAAGTTGTAAGTATCTTGATACCAAATACAAGACTCCTATGAAACATTATTAGTTGAAGACATTGCTAAAAAGAAAAATCATAACATCATGATGATTGATATTGCATCTACTCATAACTATGCTAAATTTGATGAAGTTAAAGACTACATTAGAGCTCATGCAATGTGGATCAAATTTAAAGACATCTATGGAGGAGATGACAATATAAGAAGAGCTAAAGAACAAAGTCTTAGAGGTCAATTTGATCAGATGAAAATGAGAGAAGATGAAAACATTGCAAAATATGTGAAAAGAATCAAAGAAAGTGTGAGCACAACCAAATCATTTAAAGGAGACATTGATGAAAAATAGTTGTAAGCAAGATACTCAAAATTCTTCTTCCTATCTATGCAATTAGAGTGTCTTATATTCAAGATATGAGATATGATCTAAATAGAAATATAACTTTGGATGCTCTAGTTGGAAGATTAACAAGTTTTGAGTTGGACAACTATGATATTTATGTTCCTAGTTCCAAAGGTATTGAGTCTACATTTGAAGCCAAATTCTCACTCAAGAAAAAGAGTAAGAGATCAAAGGTCAATCAATCAAGAAGTGAAGGAGAAAAAAATAAAGTTTTGATAGTGATCTTGAAGTTGTTGAAGCCCTACTTACAAAGAAATATTCCAAAGATAGAGAAAAATACAAAGGCAAGATTCCTATAATCTATTTTTCTTGTGAAGAATTTGGTCACATTGCTACAAGATGCTCAAACTGAGAAAATAAGAATGAATAGAAAAGTAATAAGTGCAAAGGAAAGAAGGAATTCAGGAACTACAAGGACAAAGGTAAAAAATATTGTTTTATGGCTAAAGATTCTGATAATAGTAAAAATGAATTTGTATATATTGTTGTAAAAGATGAATCTAATAATGAAGGAGATAAGATGGTACGTATCTCTAATGGTAGCAAAAATGATACTAGAAGGAAACTATCGGTACTACAGTTCATACTTTGAATAGAGTACAACTAAAGAAAGACTCAAATCAAACTCCTTATGAACTATGGTATGGCTACAGACCTAATATAAGTTACTTGAAAGTATTTGGTGGAAAATGTTATATCTTGAAGGACTCTAGGAAAGGAAAATTTGATGTCAAAGGTGATGAAGGCATATTCCTAGGATATTCTTGTAGAAGTAAAGCATACAAGTGTTTGAATTTGTCTACTCATAAAATCATAGAAAGTGCACATGGGAGAATTGATGAGTTTGTAGAAAATAGTGAAGAAGAGAGCAACAAGGAGCCTAAGGATTATAGAATATTTGTTTACTATGAACTTGATATCCTACCAAATTTATCTAGTAGATAGGAGGTTCACCTCTTCAGTCCCAAAAATCTCCAATGGCTACCGAGTTGAAAATAATACAACCCAAGTCATAGTCTAAAGGACCCGAGTCACAACTAGAAGCTACCAAGCTAGAGAAAACTAAGTCTGATAGACCTAAGTCACATTTAGTGGGAACCATGGTTGATACTGAAGTTCATGATGAAATAAATGAAAGTCATTCCAAATCTAAAGAAGTTGTGTTAGCAAGATATGTCAAAAGGAATCATGCACTTGATTAGATATTGGAGATAAATTAGATGAAACAATGACAAGAAACAAATTAAAAGGTACATTTTTACTTGCTAAATTTGAACCTAGAAATGTTAAAGATGATTTGGAAAATAAAAGTTTAATTGAAGCAATGAATGAAGAAATAGAACAAATAGAGAAGAACAAAACTTGGACTCTTGTTCTTAGACCCAAGGATAAATGGCACAAAGTGGGTATTTAGAAAAAAGCTAAATGAAGATGGAAAATTTTCCAGAAACAAAGCAAGGTTGATTTGTAAAGGCTATTCTCAATAAGAAGGTATTGATTATGGTGAAACTTCTGCTCCCGTTGTAAGATTAGAAGATGTTATAACTTTGCTAGCGTAAGTAGCTCACAGATGATTTAAAATTTATGATCAAATGGATGTAAAATCTGTATTCTTGATTGGAATTCTTGATGAGGAAGTCTACATTGAACAACCTGAAGGTTTTGTAGATCCTAGAAAAAAGGACATGGTCTACAAATTACACAAGGCATTATATGGTCTCAAGAAAGCTCCCAGAGCTTGGTATGAAAGATTTCATAACTACTTGATACAAATTGGTTTTTAAAGAACTAATAAGATGTCAAAGAGGGAGAAATTTTCTCTCATATCTCATAGAAATTTTATAAAATGAAAGAATTTTCAAAGAGAGAGAATGAACTTGGTTTGATATCAAAAGAAGAGTTTGCTATTAGAAGAAGTTCTAGTAGACAAAAAAAAATTGACAAAGGGAGAAACTGAAGGAAGAAAGAGTTCACATTAATAGAGGGAGTTATCATGGATGAGAATCAAAATAAAACTAAGGATATGTTCCTTACTTTATTCTTTCTCCAAAATTTCATTTTATTATGACATGTTGTGTTGCCATCAATGTCAAAGAGGGAGATTGTTGGAACAATTGATTAATTGTGTATTGTCTTTGATGTTACACAAAATGTCATATCATCACCAGTAAGTATATGCTAAGCTCACTTGGGTATTGAAGATAATTTTCTATGATTACCGAGCATTCTAGAGTATTCCTAATTTAGAAGTCAGTATCTATTGAGTTCACTTGGGTGCCAAAGGAAAATCTACAAAAGAAGAGTCTTAATTGAGCTCACTTGGTTAAAAAAAGAACCTTGAGAGTATGTAGTGTTGACCGAGTTTACTTGGTTAACATAGGAAAATCACTTCTAAGTTAGTATCTATGGAGTAAGGTTGGCTAACAAAGGATTTTCTTGTTTTGGAATATTAAATTAAATTGAATTATCTATTCATTCTAGCTGATTGAGAAGAAGAATATTAATTATTCTAAGTTATATTTGAGACAACTTGACAATATGAAAGATATAAATATAAGATCAAGTTGAGGGTTATAAAGTATGCGAATCTATGGAAGACATTTGAAGATTTAATGGTGCTAAGAGAAAGAGAATTAGAAGGATAAATATAATATCCTTGAGAAGTTGAAAGATACATTCAATCAAGAAGAATCAAGTATAAAAGCCAGAATTTAGATTTGTAATTAGAAATTCAATTGAATCGGGAATTAGGTCATGCTATTGTTTCTCTCTAACCATTGTAGTAGTGATCTAAATCTATTAACAAAGTTGGCTTAATAGCTATTTGTAAATCCTCTAACAAAATGACAATTCTATTCAATTTTTTAAAGACCTATAACAAGGCCACTCCTATTAGGGTGATTAAATCCTCTAACAGGGTCACACACAGAACTATATTTTGTAACCTTTAATAGGGTTGGCTCCTAACATGGCTCACTTCAGAAGAGTGAAAAATAGTAATTAGTTGCAATTGGTGGTTTTTCCCAAATTGGGTTTTCATGTTCAATCTTGGTGTCAAATATGTTCATGCTATTTCTCTTATGTTTTTGCAACTAAGTTAAAATAATAAGTAATCATAGATAACCTCTGAATATTTTTATGTTAAGTGTTTTTCGAGCATTCTCAGTATTTATCAAGTTACAAAATTTTATGTGTTTTTACCAAGTAATATCAGAATTCAATTTTAGATATTATTTTCTACTAACATCCAAGGGATCTAGGATTTATTTTAGTAGTAACTGATTCATCCCTCCCCTCTTAGTTAGTCCTCTTATATTTCCAATAGATGCACCTAGATTGAATGATCACAACTCTTCCTACAACTGCACAAAACATCAATGAAATCCCAAGATACACTATACTTGACTTGAGTCTATCTCCCAAAATGACATGGAGGTCTAAACCTGATGAAATGCTGAAAAGAAGATAATTTTCACTTATGTAACAATTTCCAATAGATTAACATAACATGTAAACTTCAAAAAATAGAGAGAAGACATTTACTACAAGGCATATGCATGCACTAGATAGAAAAATGGCAAGGGAAGCTAAGAAACAAAGATTTCATTAATGGAAGGAAAAAGTTGCAAAAAATAATACTGCTACAAAATACAGACAAGGAAGAACCTCTAAAACATATTTACAACTCCCTTTTGTAGTGTTTAGGCATGAATATGATATTAGATAGAGTTTAAACTCCAACCAAGTAGAGTTGAGATTGAAAAGGAAAGCAATAATTTTTTTATCAGAGAAGAACTTGATTAGGTGCATATTTCCATATAAGAAATTAAATCTTTGCATGCAAATCTAGCTCTAAAAAGATAGAAACAATGACCATTACTACTCTGGTCAGTAGATGGATGACAAGATGGCAGACCAATGAAAATTGCATTAAATAGGCATGGAGAATACTTAAATGGAGTTGTAAATGATCAAAAGGATTTGATTTCCATCAATGAGCTGTTGGTTTTGTGTTCATAAAAGTGCCAAAATTGTAATTTCATCAGGTTAGAGTCAACCATCAAACACTACCATGTGGTTCTATTTCCTCAAAGTATTTTTTCCACCTCACCCAACTTCTATCTTTATCTTTATGTTGACCTCTACCTACCTTAGCTCACAACTTTGTGACTCATTTTCTTCATTAGTTGTTTGACCCTACAAAGTTGTGACACCTTCATGTTTTATGCTTATCACTGTTTTGCAGCCTTTTATTATTTCAACCCTTTGATTGTTGTGACCTTGTGTAAACATGAAATTTACCCTCTCGCACCATCGCTCTAGTTATGGTTCTAACATTTCTTGTCACTACAATAATGTCAAAGCTACATCCTTAACCATGTCCCATTCTTGGAACCTCTAGCCATGAAGACATCTTGTAACATAATGCTACAAAGTTAAGACCTAGCATATCTATCATTTGTGATCTTCTAAACCTATGAACTTAACTACTTGATTGTCATTCACATCATCACAACTTATTTCCTTAACTCATCAACTAACCTCGTAAATGAGTGAAAAAAGAATTCATGTCAACGCTACCCCAACCATGGTTTAACATTGACTTCTCAACTTAACTTTGAGGCTCATATTGATGGAATGATGTTGATTTGTTTGATCTATTTTCATTAAACAAGCCAATCCTTCAAAAAAAACCCTTGGAATGATGCAATGAAAAGAACTAGAATGCACCTGGTCCACCATGACATGTATCAGCTCACCACATACTCACAACGTAAACCCTAAGTTCAATATTTAATCATGTGACCATGCACCTAAGACCTTTTTGCAACTTTGCCACTCTAACCCCGGGTTGACCATAACTACTTGTGATCATGTGAAGCCTATTTAACTTAAACTTCTATGGTCTCATCACAACCTCACAACCATTAACTAGATGCTAGCACCTTTTCTTGTGAATTTGCACTAACTATTGAGAAGACCACACTGCACCTTTGCTACCCTTCATGGAGTTAAGGCATGACAATTTGAAATCTTTCAAACAAGCATGAATCACAAGATCATAACTTGGATCAAACTTAGGAATATATAAGATATGTTAATGTTTTTTGTATCACTTTTTATGCATGCATGGCAATAAATGAATAGTCAAATAAACATGAGCATGGCCATCACCCTGGACTTCATGAGACTAGTCAACATTAGCATTTTAGATGGGGGGGATAAAATGGTTAACATTTCTAGTGACTTAGAGGGGATTCTTGTCTGCTACGCATGGACTAGTGGCTTTAAGAAATCCATTGGGTGATAGACTCACAAAAATGAAAACCTACTCCTACAATCAACCAAAAAATTGTAAACCCTACAACTACAAAATTTCAAAAAAACTCTATTTCACAAAGAAATAGCTTTTTCTCACACACTTCCTAGAAAGAAAGAAACATCTAACCTACTAAATAAAGGAATTTACAAAGATGAAAAGTTAAATGAACCCATTTTCTAGTTTGTTAGAGTAGCTACCCTTCCTCACCAATTGATTTCTTCTTCCATGCATGTGGGAAGCTAAAAATGGTAGCAAACATGAAAAGTGTACTACTGCATGGAATACCTCCCTCCCAATGTTGAGAACAATGAAGCTACTCTTTTTCACTAGGATACCTTGATCTTGAGAAAAATGTGCTTGATCTTCCTTGTGGAAATCTACATCATGCTCTAGAATGAGCCTGACTAGGGGTAACTCGCATTATTGTAGAGCTAGATGTCTAATGGGGCATCTTATTGAGGGTATAGGGTAGAAGGAATCATCCTTGACCACATTTTTGTGCTCCTTAACTTTTGAATCCTCTTGGCTAGAAAGAGCTAGCTCTGATTGTATGGTTGCCAATGTATGTATCTCCTCCTACTATAGAAGGGGAAAATTACTTTGTCTGAGGTGAGAAAATTAATGTTTGAGAGGCTCCTACACTTTAATGACCTACAACTTGGAAAACTTGAGCCTTGTCTTCTCCTAGTATGCAACCCACCTTTTGTCAAGGTCCTCCTTAAATTGAGCCTTACACACCTCCCCATGAAGAAGTGTTTAAACCAAGAACCTCATAGAAAGTGTGAGAAACACAAAAAAGATCAAAAGATCTTTACACAAATCAACATTTGATCTATTGAAACCAAAAGATACATAGATTTTCCATGGTATTAGATGAATGCCTCCAAAGGTTGATTTCACTAAAAATAACACCCAAATTCTCAATGAATAGACTTCAAAATCACTTCCAATGGACTTGAGTAGTTGAAATGTATATCCCACTAGGCATGCCAAAAAATGTTCACATGGAAGTATGCACCCTTCTTGTGAAACATGGAAACAACCTCCAATTATGGGACTTGATCTCTAAGGTTGAATCTTCGAAGAAGGTTGGCTTCCTTACAATAAAGATGCAACTACCTACTCTTGAGAGGAAAAGGGAGAAGGAGATGCATGAAATCAAACTATGTAATCTAATCTAAAGGGGGTGATGCACATAGATTTAATGGTTACAACTCTACCTACAACTACACAAAACATCAACGAAACCCCAAGATACTTGACTTCAGCCTATCTCCCAAAATGACATGCAAGTCTAAAATTGATGAAATGTTGAAAGGAGGATAGCTTTCACTTATATAAAAATTGCAACTAGATTAAACACAACATGAAAACTTTATAAAATAGAGAGAAGACATTTACTACAAGGCATATGCATGCACTAGATGGTAAAATGGTAAGGGAAGGCAAGAAATAGACATTTCATTAATAGAAGGAAAAAGTTGTAGAGAAAAATGCTACTATAAAATATAGATAGAGAAGAACCTCTAAAATATATTTACAACTACCTTTTATAGAGTTTAGGTATAACTCTAATATTACATTGAGTTCAAACTCCAACCAGGTGGAGTTGAGATTGCAGTGGAAAGAAATAATTGTTCATTAAAGAAGAACATGATGAGGTGCATGTCCCCATATAGGAAATCAAATCTTTGCATGCAAATCTAGCATTGAAAAGAAAGAAATGGTGGCCATTACTACTCTAGGTGGTAATGGATCACAAGATGGAGAAAGGATGAAAATTGCATTAAACAGACATGAAAAACACTCAAAAGTGGTTGCAGATGATCAAAAGGATTTTATTTACATCAACAAGCTACTATTTTTGTGTTTATAATAGTGCCAAAATAGCAATTTCATCAGGTCAAATAGAGTCAACCATATAACATTTCCACATGGCCCTATTTCCTCAGAGTATTTTGCCACCTTTTCCAGCTTTTATTTTTATCTTTATGTTGACGTGCACTTGCCTTAGCTCATGGCTTCACAACTCATTTTATTATACCTTCATGTTTTATGCTTATTGCTACTTCACAGCTTTATATCATTTCAACCCTTTAATTATTGTGACCTTGTGCATACATGAAATTTATCCTCTAGCACCATTATTGTGATTATGGGTCTAACATTTCTTGTCCCTATGATGATGTGAAACTTGTATCCTTAATCATGTCACATCCTCAGAACCTCTAGCCATGAAGACATCTTGGAACATGCAACATTGTGAAGTTAAGACCTAGCATTTCTATCCTTTGTGATGTTTTGAACTAGTGAACTTAACTACTTGATTTATATTTGCATCATCACAACATGTTTCCTTCACTCATCAACTAATCCCATGAACAAGTGAACAAAGAATTTGCATCATCACTACCCCAACCATGGTTTAGCATTGACTCTTGGTGAAGATGCAAAGGCATAACCTTTAACTACAAATGAATCCATCACACATTTGGAATTTGAATTCTGACTATAGTGTAGCTTCACAACTTGAAAAGCTTAACTGCCAACTAACCATGAAATGTTGTACAAATTATTAGACTTGACTGCTAGATGTCATCACAATATCACAATTATCTTTTATAACTATGGACCAGACCTTTTGAAGCTGTGCAACCACCTTTTACCATTGATCACTCCATCAAAACTGCTAGTTGATCCTCTCCATTAACTGTTGCAAATGAGAAAAATTAGCACATTTAACTATTTGACACCTCTCACAACATCGCTACCTTAGCTCTGGTTCCATCTTAAATCCATGCGATAGTGCAAAAAAAGGGGATCACCACCTCACAACTCTAACCCAAGGTTAAACTTAATCCTCTATGATGATGCATTGAACTAAGTTTGATTGTGGTGTATTTGACTTTTGCAACATCACAACTTAACATTGAAGCTCATATCGATGGAATGATGTTGATTTTTTTGATCTATGTTCATTCAATGAGCCACTCCTTTGAAAATGGCCTTTGTGATGATGCAATAAAAGGAACTAGAATGTGCTTGGTCCATCATGACACATGTTAGCTCACCGCATGCTCACAACTTAAACCCTGACTTTAGTATTTAACCCTATGACCATGCACCTATAATCTTTTAGCAACTTTTCCACTCTGACCCTCGGTTGACCATAACTACTTGCAACCAGGCAAGGCATATTTAACTTGAACTATTATGGTTTGATTGCAACCTTGCAATTGTTAACTAGATGCTAGCCCCTTTTCTTTTGAAGTTGTTTTGACTGTTGAGAATACTACATTGCACCCTCACCACCCTTCACATGGTTAAGGTGTGATTGCTTATGATTATGCAAAAAAGAATAAATCACAAGATCATAACTTGGATGAACATAATAATATAACATGAAATATAATAGACTAAATACTTAGGAATATACAAGATATGCTAAGTTTTTTTCATATCCCTTTTTATGCATGCATGGCCATCAACCTAGATTTCATGAAATTGGTACATCTCTCTTGTTTGTCACGATCTTTAGCTTTAAGTACCTTCAAAATTTTCTCTATAAACACTGAGCTCTTATACCAATTATTATAGATGTTTAGAATAACTGGGGGGGTGAATCAGTTACTCAAGGTCTATATGTACCACTTGAACAATTAAACATTAAAGAAATCAATGTTTTTCTTCTCTTGTTGTTGCTTGGTAACTACTATAAAAATATTTAAAAATTTAACTTGTATTGCATAATAAAAACATCATCACATTTAAAATATTCATAAGACATTAATCATAGTTTGACACTAAGATTTTACGTGGAAACCCAATTTGGGAAAAACCACCAGCAACATGTCACTCTTTTTCACTCTTTTGAAGTGAGCTATGTTAGGAGCCAACCCTTTTAAAGGTTACTATACATAGTGTTAAATGTGACCTAGTTAGAGGAATTAGTCACCTAGTTAGGAGCTATGTTACCAAAAATGAGAAATGAAAAATGTAACCACAATGATGACATGACAAGAACTAAATTTTTAAAAGGTTTTGTAAAACAAATGTGTATATACGTATACATACATATGTGTATACATATACATACAAATATAAATATAAATATATATACATATATACATACATACATACATACACACATACATACATATTATTATAAAAAATTATCTCGATAAAGTGACAAAAATAATTTATTTCTCTTGAACTAATTCTAAGCTTTATCTTAAATTGCATTCATAAATTAGTAGTTCTTTAATTTCAAATATATTAATACATAATTGCATTAAAAACTAATAGTAAAGTGGTAGTAAAGTCCTTTGTTATATTTACAAAATCTTGAAAACTATTTAAAAATATTTGATTAATTATAGTTTATATCCAAATATTAACAAAACTAAAACTATTACTTCATTAACAAAACTACTAAAATGGATACTTCATTAACAAAACTAAAACTACTACTTCAGTACACTACATGTTACATTCCCTTCAAACCCTTTAAAATACATAAATACTTTTTAACCCTTTAAAACATATTAATAAAATTTTCACCCATAAAATTCATTCCACACAATAGAGAAACAGTTGTTGCATGATCGGAAACCTATTTCAATCCTCAAAACATGAAACAGGGCTTTTGCATCATATTTCTTGTAACTAAGATTATGAGTGGCCTTGTTAGAGGACATTAATCATTCCATTTATAATGTCACATAGTTAAAGGATTTTCACAAACTGTTAAGTCTTCAAATGACTGTTAGGTCAACCTCTATTAAAAGTATTTCAATAAAAACTATTTACAATGATAAGAAATAAAATAGTAGGTTTTGATCTATGTGATTACAACTAACTTTTTCTCATTCAGATATCTATTTGGTCCTTATGATGGTTCATTGATAAGCCTTCCATTATCATCTCTGATCTTGAACTACTTGGCCACCCTTCAAGTAATCAGCCCACTCTTCTCATCAACACTTAAGCCTTCTTCTAAAATTTAGTTATCAAAAACAACATCACATTTGAAATATTTCTCCTTTAGCTTCATATTTACACTTTTGTGTGTTACTGATCAACCTTGCTCTATATATGAACTTCCTTATACACACTAGTTGGGCTTAGCTAGGCTTAACTAGAGAACATGACAAATTTTTTGCTTTGTATTACCTTAAATAAGAAATGTGTGCTTTACCATTTTCTACATCCATCATAGATCTTAGGGTTTATGATCAAATTCAACTTGATTCAATGTATCTGTACATCTTCTTGATCATTCTCTAGAAACTTCTCTAGAATCCTTCTAGTAGTTCTTTATCTAATCATCACCTTGAATTTAATGATCCAACTCATTAATCTTATCTTCAGCATGATTTGCATCTCCCAAGAAATCAACTGAGTCGCTTGATCTTGCGATTCCTTTGAATTTGATCTTTCACCATCACTCAACAATTATTGAATTACTTGGTCATTGTTTAAGCTTTCTAGGTTAGCATCAACAAACTTTATCAGTCAATGCTAATGCTTGGTCAACACTAGATTTTTTCATCACTAATTATGGCTCAGTTGACACTAGCATTACTCGACAATCCTTAGTATTTTACTCTTTTTCTTAGCTTGGCTTAGCTTTTTTGACATAAATAATTACTTTTCTTTATCAAAGTCTATCTAATCAAATGTCCATTGTAATTTCCTTTTCATAACTTCAACCTGTCCTCTAGGTTCTATAGTTATGAGTAACTCTCAAATCCTCTTCATCAATCAAATAGATATTACATTTAGAGTAGGTAGAAATATGTCTCATTCATATATTTGATATCAATTACAAAACAACAATTTTTCCAATTGTAGGTTTCCAACAAATACAGGATAGGAGAAGGAACCCTAATTTACCTCTTAGGTACTCAAAAGAATCCTTAGGTAATGTATTTATGAATATATCTCCTATCCATTCCTTGAACTTCACACACTCCAATCTAGCTTGTTTTTCTTGAAGTTTCTCTCAATTAGTGATACTTGATATATATGTGCTTTGTTTTTGTATGCATCATTGGATTATTTGATATGTTAATGGTACTATAGTATTGTCACAATAAATAGTAATAGGTTATGTGACTTACTGTATAATTTCCAATAGTTGATTGATTGAAACAATGTTTCAACAATTAATTATAGAAGCAATATAATCGGCTTCAAGAGTAGACTATGAGATACAACTATGCTTCTTACTTATCCATGTTACCAATCTTTCTCCTAAAAATAAATATCCACCACTTGTACTCTTTCTATCATCAACATTTTTTTCCCAATTAGCATTAGTGTAGACTCTTAGCTCAAAATCACCTTCTTTCTTGTACCATAAATCATATTCTTCTATTCCTTTTAAATATATGTATATTCTCTTTACTAGATTCATATGTGTCTCCTTACAATTTGCTAAAAATATGGCTACTATACCAACTATATTTGTAATATTATGTCTACTATGAACTATATATTACAGCTTTTTAATCATAGATTTGTACATAGTCTCATTCACTTCTATCAAGTTGTCCTCCTTAGACAATTTACATCCACTAACAATGGAAGTGTCAATTAGCCTTGACTCATCCATGAAAAATGTTTTCAATATCTCGTTGATGTATGTGGACTAACATATATTCCTTCTTTATCTTGATAAACTCATAAACCAATAAAGAATGTTATCTCACCAAACATTGAAATCTCAAATTATTTACTCGTCTAATCAGAAAATAACTTGCACATTAATTCATTTCCTTGAAATATAATGTCATCAAAAAATATTTATGTTACAATACCTTATTTTCAACTTCACTCTTCAAGTACAAGCTAGTGTTGTCACTAGTTCTAACAAATCCAATTATTATAAAAAAAAAATGCAATCTTGAATACTGTGCTCTTAGTTCTTGCTTCAATTCGTACAAACATTTGTTAAGTTTACATACCATATGTCTCTGATATGGTTCCACAAATCCTTCAAGTTGATCAATGTAGACCTCTTCCTTCAATATTCTATTCAAAAATGCATGCATGCCATCCATTTGGTAGACCTTGAATCTTTTGTATGTAGCATATGCCAATGATATTCTTACTCCTTCCAATCTTGCAAAAAGTGTAAATATTTCTCCATAATAAATTACTTCTTCTTTTGCATAACCTTTACATACAAGTCTAGCCTTGTATCTTACAACTTCTCCTTTCTCATTAAAATTGCTTCTAAAAATTTACTTTGGTCCAATCAAATTCTTGTCTTTGGGACTCAGTACTAGTTTCCATGTGTTATTCTTCTTAATTTGATCTATCTTCTCATTTATTGCATAGATCCAATCTTCATTTTCAAGTGCATCTTGTATAGTTCTAGGTGTAAACTCACAAATAAAACATATATTATCTTTTAACTTACTTCTTTTCATGAATCCAGAACTTTAAGCTCCAACTATTTGATTATTTGAATGGTGCTTGCTAACATTATTTTCTAAAATAGGCTCAGTTCCTTGATCTTTAGCATAATCAATACTTGGTTATGGATCAATAGTCTTCTCAAGGTTCTCTATCTATGGTTTGGTTGCTCTATGTTGTCTCTCTCAATGTAGCACTACAGTGACTTGGTCAGGTGTATGAGTATAGTACCAGGTGCATCATCTTGTACATAGACAAATCTATTGTAATATTCATATTCTTTCTTGCCCTCCTCATCATTCTTATCTATAAAATCATCAATTCTTACAGTTTCACTTTCAACCATAGTGTCATTTACTTTATTTAGACATCTATACTCTTTAATCCTAGTAGAGTAACCTAGAAATTTCCTTTCATCTCCTTTTGAATAAAACTTTCCATTTCTAGCATCCTTATGAAAATAATGACCACTTCCAAAGATTTTGAAATAACTCACATTTAGTGTGTATCCATACTAGAGTTCATAGTGGTGTCTTGTTTGTGTCTTTCTTCAACTAAACTTAGTTGAGGGTGTATACAAAAGTTCTTATAGCTCCTCTCCATAATATTTGTGCAACTCCTTTCTCAATCAGCAGTGTTCTAGCACTATCAACAATACAATATATGTTCCTTCTCTCTTCAACACCGTTATGTTTTAAAGTTCTAGGTGCAGATATTTACCTTTTAATTCCATGCTCAATACAAAATTTTGTAAATTCATTAGACTTGAACTCACCACCTCTATCAAATCTTAAACATTTTAATGGCTTTCCAATTTCCTTCTCCACTCTTGCCTTGTACAACTTGGACATTGTTAATGCATCAGATTTAACTTGTAGAAACATCACACTCATCATCCTAGAATAATCATTAATAAATAGAATAAAGTATCTATCACCATAGTAACTTTCAATTTTCATTAGACCACAAAGATCAGTATGAAGCAATTTCAATATGTCATTATAAGAGTGTGACTTAAGAAACTTGACTTTGTCATCTTACCAAGTCATTTCCAAGATTAATAGATCCACCATCATACTGTTCTAATTTATCAAACTTTGCAATATCACCAATCATTTAATGTTAACAACCACTATAAATAATACAAGTGTCATTTTTACTAACATGAGATATAAGGGTTTTTTTCTTCCTCATACCTTTCCTCATCTAAATCTTCTTTCACAACAACATATACAATTTCCTCGCTATTATTTTCATTATCTAATCCTTATTTGGTTTGTTCTTCGTCAACAATGTAATATGACTTCTTTCCATTTTCTTTGTAATATGTGTTCCTTCAATATATTCTCTCTCTTTTCATTCATGTCATTTGTACTTTTTTTAGGACATCTAGATGCAATATGACCAACTTCATTGCATTTGAAACATATCAATGGTGATTTACCTTTAAACTTTATGTTAGCATAATAGAATTGGAAGTTGTTTGGTGACATAAGAAAAGATATGAATTGTATTATTCATCAGTTATACTATTTTTCATTGATGTCAAATAATTGACATATTATTTGATGATGTTACTATATCTTTAGAAATTTTATTTGTTGAAGGAATCAAGAAGCAATTGGGAAGCACCTTATCAAGGAATAGCTAGAATGGTAAATGGAAATAGTTAAGTGATGGATTATCTTATCAGGTTATTGGAGATAACAATCTTATTAGTGAAGTTATCCTTTATTGGTAAAGCTAGAAAGTAAATTCAAGTATTAGGTTAAGTGTTATGGGATTTTTAAAGAATTTTCTACATGGATGGAGAGATGTCTTTATAATCATAAGATCTAGGTTTAGGTTTGTGAAGCATAAAAAGGACAATGAAATAGAAGAGAGAGAGGAGAATAGTGGCTAAGAAAGGAGTAGATCTATTAGAGTGGAGATAGAAGGAAGAAGAAAAATGAATGGTATTTTGTAATGTTGAAGAGCTTCATTAGATTTGATGTAGAAAAATAGTGCAAATAACATATCATTTTTACTTTTTTTACTTTCTTACCACTGTAGTAGTCTAAATCCCTTGGAAGGGTGACCTTAATCAGTCTAGTATAAAACCTCTAACAAGGTTGCATTCTTAGATTAGAGTGTTAAAATTTAACAAGCTTCCTCCTAGCAGAGTAAAGATCCTAATAGATCTAGAGGGAAATCATATAACAATGTACACTCACCAATTTTTTGTAACCCTTAATCAGGTAAGCTCCTAATAGAGTGTATTCTAGACAAGTACTATTTTTATGGGAACCATTCTCACACTATTTTTTTCACCCTAATTAAGTTTCCATGAGATAAATCTTGGTATTATAATTATTTTATGGTTATACTATTTGTTTTGGGTTTTCTATTTGTTGAACCAATAACAAAAGTATACGTATAAATGGATCTTAATGATAAATTGTTTGAAAGGAATAAGTAAAAGAAAAAGTTAAATTTAGTGATTACTGATGTTAATATGAGATTTTTTTGAAGTGAAGAACTTGTAATTGAACAATAATTATTGTATCAATAATATCAAACCCCCTGCTTGTTGGTGAGACAATTTATTTTTGGTTTGAAAGCTATCTTTTAGTTGATTGATGAAGAGGATTTGAAAAGAGGAGATAAGAAGAGCACCTAGAGAAAGGTTGAGTTCTTTGGTATATAAAAGGAGCACTAAGACCAAGTAAGACATTAATACTATAGTGTATTATTTATCTACTAAAAGTTTGAAATGAAAGATTACTCAAGTTAAGACTGGAGGAAGATCAAGTAAGAAAAGTGTCTACCAAGCCCTGCAAGCAGTCAATGCAAGCTGAGAAAAAATTAGTTGAAGCTGAGTGAAAATCAAGAGGCTCCAAGAAAAGATGAAAAACAATGCAAGATAAGTGAATGTTAGTATATGCCAAGTAAAATTTAGTTGGTGTCGAGCATCAGTAAAATTTAGTGTTTATCAAGTGAACCAATATAGAGGTTGAGTGATGGAAAATAGTGTTAAATCAAAGGTTTGATGAATATGAGCCAACTAATTTGTTTTATTGAATTATGTGAAGCATGTGGAAGATAACTGTGATGAGCTAGTGGTGCAAAATTCAAGGTAAACCATTTTGAGGTGAATTCAAGGAAGATTGTAGAGGAAGTTTCTAGAGGAACAAAATGGAAAAGTGGGTAGATTCATTGAATCCTACCTAATCCTACCTAAACCTAAAAAGGATGAATGTGGTTAAGAGGAAAAAGATATAAATTCTCTATTTGTAGAGATGGTTAGAAGAAAAGATTGCCATGTGAAAGAACCTAAGGAAGACAAGGAGTCTAGGGTATTGCTTCATTCGATGGCCAAAAAAAAGAGACTACAGTTGGCATGCAATGTAAGAAGGCTTAAGGGGATGAATGTTTGAAGAGTGAATAAGCTATCAGAGCTAAAGTGTATGAGTGCCAAGAAGAATGGAGGACTGAAATAGATATATGTTATCTGCAATTGAGTTGTAAGTTTTTATTAGATGAAGTCTTATTGTTACTTTCTAATAATTATACCAGTGTGGAAAAAATCCTTTGGATTAAGGTTGAACTAACAATCATTTGTAAATCCTTTAACCAATTGACATTCTAATGGAATGGTCTAAAGTCCTCTAACAATGTTCACTCCTAATAGGGTGATTGAAATCCTTTAGTTAGGTCACATTTAACAATGTGTATTATAAAATTTAATAGGGTTTTCCTTTCATAGGGCATCACTTTAGAAGAGTGAGATAGTAGCATGCTACTAGTGGTTTTTCCCAAATTGGGTTTCCACATGAAATTCTAGTGTCAAATTGTGTGAATGTTCTTATAGTGTTTCATGTTTACACTTTTGCAAAGTTTTTTTGACCTAGGATAGTAACGTACAAAGTTTAAGTATTGTATGATCTAATAGATGCATGCATGATAAGGTTTTATGGGTATGGATCTAATTAGTACTAAAAAAAAAAATTAGTACAGTTAGACCTTGGATAACTGATCCACCCCCCTCTTAGTTATTCTAAAGAATTCTAACATACTGATTCACACTCCTCCTAGTAATAAATCCTATACCTATACTTCCCTTTTCCTCTTGGTAGCCTCTTATCCACTAGTTCTTTAATCTCATCTTTCTAATTGTCAGCTAAATTTGAATCACTTTCATCTTTTCTACACTTATCCTTTCTTGAACTTGCAATAGTTAGTAATGTCTTGAAATCATTTTCAACTTTAGGTAAATTTTTATCAAATTTAGTTAACTCAAATGCATTCAGTCTACCAACCAAAGCATCAAGAGTAAGAACATTACAAGGAATAGCTCTAAACTCTTAAATAACTAATATTCTAATAGCATCAATAGGCAACAACGTTCTCAATAGTTTACTTACAACATCTTCATCACTTATGATTCATCCAACAATTTTGATGAAACTAACCACTTCCTTGATTTAGTTACTACATTATGCAATGTTCTCTCCTTCTTTCATTCTCATATTATCAAATTTTCCTCTCAAGCTCTTAGCTTTAGTTCTAAACACATTCTAATTTCCTCCATAAATAAGAACTAGATTATCCCACATTTCTTTAGGTATAGTATAGTCTTTGATATCATCAAATTTATCATCGTTTAGAGAAGAATCATTTTCCCTCATCTTCTTAACTATCATAGGAGCCATTGGAGGTGTGTAGTAGTTGTCTAGATAGTATAATCCATAATTTCCAAATCTTGAAAGGTGCAATCTCATTATTCTTTTTGATGATAAAAAATTATCTTAGTTAAACTTAGAAACCTCTCCCTTATACATCTTCAAATCTTTAGATTAAGTCCCTTCAAACTTTCTCATTCAAGCATTGGAGCTTTGATACCAAATGTTAGATAATTGAGAGGGGGTTGAATCAGTTATAACTAGTTATCCTATAAGTCCTTAAAACACTTCTCAGCAACTTAACACTTTGAAATTTTTGATGACTAGCTCAATAAATAAATTAAAATTCAAAATAATATACAACTAAATCTTTTCAGTAAATTGTTAGCATCATATACCAAGTATGATGCGGACACGACCCAAGCACAGAATGGACACAACAAGAAAGGGAAAATTGTATTAACTATGTAAATATGCTATTACATTTAGTATAGAGAAAATAGACTTCAAAACATGCCCTAAGGGCTTACAATAGTATAGGTCTAGAGATAATTTCTCCTTTTAGTACCTCCTCTCAAACTCCACTCCAAACTGCTTTTTACAATGCCAGAAATGTTCTTAAATAGACCCTAGAGGGTTAAGGATTAAGAATACATTCTAAAAAGTGCTAGTTGGCATCCACCAACCAAATAGAAGGCTCTAGAAGTTTCATTAGAAGTTGGCACAAAATTAGAAGAATCCAGAAATGGTAATCAAACTTTCGGGAGGCATAACTTTTGAACCGTAGCTCCGATTGACGAACCGTTTACATTTTCAAAAAGCTCTCGAAGTGCTCTATAGCCCTATGGACTAGTTCACTCGTCCCCCATTTTTTGGCCCTATTCAAGGTCATTTAATGCCCCTAACCTAACTTTGAAGCATTCTTAGGAGGTCTCCAAAAACTAAAAAATTGCAATAACTTTCAAAGTGTGGGGCCTTTCGACCTGATTCTTTTTCTAGAATGCTCTAAATTACAATTACAATCTTTTGACCAATTTAAACCTTCTAGTTCACCAAAATGATGGTTCAATTATAGACTCCTATTTTTTTGACATTTACACATATCCCAAGGTGTTCAAATACTCTATCCTAGAACATTGATAGTGGAACTATGAGAGTTGGAACCTTTATTTGACCCAAATGGGTATCTAGAAATGAAAACACATGAAACAAAAACTAAGTCTAAGTACATTTTTTTTTTGGTTGACACAGGATTTCCCTTATACCTCTGGATGCTCCTACATCAAACACCCAAGGTAGATTGAAAAGTGACCCTATCACTTTATAAATGGTAGAGGAAATTACAAATGGGAAACCTCTGCTATTGAAATCCAAGTTGAGTCCTCTATCGGCCATCCTTTCCACTTGACCAAATACTCTTCATACTACCTATTTCTGGTACTCCTACCCACATGACTATCCAGAATCTCCTCTATCTCCTCCTTCTTAGAAGTAGGAATTGGACATGGCTCTAACATCAGCTCCTCATCTGCACCATCATCATGATACTCTGTTAAGTCTACAATGTTGAAAATAGGGGAAATGTGAATTCCATCTGGAAACTCCACCTCCTATGCATTTCTTGAGTCATGTTTCTTCAAAATTTTGCAGGGACCAAATTTCTTCATTTTCAGTTTGTTGTAAGTACCAGATGGAAATCTTTCTTTTCATAAGTGTACCATGACTAGATCCCCTACCTGGAATTCCTTATGTCTTCCGCTTTGATCGGCCCTAGCTTTATACTCTTGATTCATCTTGGTAATGTGTGCCTAAACCTCCTCATGTAGATGCTTGATATGTTCAGCAAATTTTTCAGCTTCAGCACTTGTCCTCTCCCCTTGCTCTATCTTCCTCAACTCTAGTGCAGTCCTTGGGCTACTTCCATATACAATTTGGAATGGTGATCTACAAATACTCTGATTTATAGAGTTATTGTAAGAAAACTCTACTTGTGGTAGAATCAAATCCCACCCCTTGGGTTTATCCCCAACTAAACATCTCAACAAATTTCCCAAACTTCTCTTTACCACTTTTGTTTGGCCATCAGTCTGCAAGTGATGTGTGGAACTGAATTTCAAGTCTATTCTCAACTTCTTCCACAATGTTCTCCAAAAATACCCTACAAATTTAGTATCTCTATTAGAAACTATACTCCTTGGAAGACCATGTAGTCTTACCACCTCTCTGAAAAACAAGTCTACAATATGGACATCATCATGAGTTTTGTTTCATGTAATGAAATGTGCCATTTTGGAGAACCTATCAAGCACCACAAATACTGAGTCATTACCTTTTTGTGTCCTTGGCAATCCAAGAACAAAATCCATACGTATGTCCTCCCATGGCTTTGATGGATAGGCAATGGCTGATATAGTCCAGTATTGTGACTAAATCCCTTGGCTACTTGACAAATCTGACAACTTTGTACAAAATTCTTCACATCTTGTGAAATCTGAGGCCAAAAATAATGTTCTCTAAGAATGGAAATGGTCTTATCTAAACCAAAATGTCCTACCATCCCTCCACTATGTTTCTCCTTGATCATATTTTCCCTCATGGAACTCCTTGGAATGTATAATTGACTGCCCTTGAATAACATACCATCCTGAATCAAATAGTCTAACCACTTAGTTCTGTCTACAACAACAGGCTCCTTACAAGCTTTCTACACTTCAGCAAAATAAGGATCCTTAGGGTATAGATTCTTGAGTTCATCAAACCCAACTACTTCAACCTGCATTACTGTAAGCAACAACTATCTCCTACTTAGTGCATCTACAACGCTATTAGATTTTCCACTTCTATGCTTCAACACAAATGTATAGCTCTACAAGAACTATACCCACTTCATATGCCTTCTATTCAATTTAGCTTGGCTATTTAAGTATTGTAATGCCTAATGATTAGTATACAAAAAAAATTCCTTTGGAAATAAATAATGCCTCCATTTCTTTAAGGCCTAAACTATTGCATAGAACTTGTGATCATAAAGAGAATATTTCCTTTTCGCATCATTCAATTTTTCACTAAAATATGCAATAGGCTTACCTTCTTGGCTTAATACAGCCCCAATAGCATGACCACTAGCATCACAATCCACCTGGAACACCTTTCTAAAATTTGGAAGTGCCAACGTAGGTTGTTCTGTCACCTTCTTCTTCAGCAATTCAAAACTTCTCATAGCTGCTGCAGTCCATTTGAACTCTTTTCTATCCCCTCTTATTGTGTCAGTCAGGGGTGCACATATGCCACTAAAATTCTTAATGAACTTCCTATAAAAACTAATGAGACCATGAAATGATCTTACCTCAGTAGCAGACCTTGGAGTAGTCCATTCCAAGATGGATTTTACCTTCTCTGGATCCATTTTGAGACCTTCAGGTGATATAACAAACCCCAAGTAGACTAACTCCCTTTTTGTAAAGATACACTTCTTCAGATTAATTAATGGTTTCTCTTCCCTTAACCTTGTAAGGACACTATGAATATGTAATAAATGTTCTTCCAAAGTCTTGTTGAAAACTAAAATATCATCCAAATAGACAATGACAAATTTTCCCAAGAACTTCTTAAGTGCCTCATTCATAAGCCACATGGAGGTGCTTGGGCGTTTGTTAATCCAAAGGGCATGATTAACCACTCATAAAGACCCTCCTTGATCTTGAAAGCTATTTTCCACTCATCTCCTTCTCGTATCCATATCTGATGATAGCCACTCTTGAGGTCTATCTTTGTTAAGTGCTGAGCTCCACTCAAGCAGTCCATAAGATCATCCATTCTTGGCAAAGGAAATCGATACTTGATTGTTATCCTATTTATAGCTTGAGAGTCTGTACACATCCTCCACTCTCTATCCTTCTTTGGTGCTAGTACTCCAGGTACTGCACATGGACTCAGGCTCTCCTAAATCAAGCCCTTCCTCAATAGCTCCTGAACCTGTCTATTTAGCTCCTCAGTTTCAATAGGAGTCATCCTGTGAGCAGCCTTGTTAGGAAAACTAGCTCCTAGGATTAAATCTATCTGATGACTGATTTGCCTTACTAGTGGAAATCCTTCTGAAACATTATCAGAGATAATATCTCCAAAATCACCTAGTAAATCTGAAACTTCAAGTGTTATTTCACTACTACCTTCTTTATCTTTCCTAGGAATCAAAGCATAGCACATACGCTAATGTTTCATGCCATCTAAAAACTTCCTTCCATCAACAAGACAAATCCTAGCATTACTACATAACTTTTCACCTTTCTTTTTCATGGGCTTCAATTTGTGGTGAACTCCATCCTTTGTTATAGAGTATGTGTTTGCATGACCATCATGTACTACATGCCTATCAAACTGCCATGGTCTACCCAACAATTGATGGAAAATATCCATTGGAATAACATCACAACAAACTTCATCATGGAAACTCCCAATTTTGAACTTCACTAAACATTGTTCACTTACTAGTACCTTATGATCATCTTTCACCCAAGCAATCCGATAGGGCTGGGGGTGTTTCTCCCTCTTGAGCTTCAACTTAGAGACCATCTCCTCTAATACAAAGTTATTAGTGCTACCACCATCAATGATCACATCACAACATTTATCCTCACACTTGCACCTGGTAAAAAATAAACTCCTCCTTTGTCCTAGTTCAATCTCACCACTTAGTAGGACCCATTCATTTACTAAAGTCTCTCCTCTTTCTGCATCCTCTGAATGTGATGATTTTGCATCATCATCCACATGAGCAACCCTAGGTTGACCCTCAGCTCTCCTATCTGTCCTTCCTTGTCGTTGAGGGCATTCAAAGGCACAATGACCTTCTTCATTGCAATGGAAACAAGTACCATGGAAACCTCCTCTTCCTTGTCCACTTCCTCTACCTCTTCCTCTCTGATTTCCAAAGTCTTGATCTTGAGAACTATTAAAACCCTTGTTCCTTTGGTTCCTGCTAGTACCCACATCTTTATTCTTGTTTTGGGTTTCATTTCGGCCTCCAAATGACCTACCACTACCTCTTCCTCCTTGACCACACCCTCTTTGTCTCCCTTCAAACTTCTTATTTAGCTTCTCTTCAACTCATAGGGAAAACTAGTATGCCTCTTCAATGCTGGTCATTCTTACCAGACTTAATTTCTCCTGGATGCTAGGTCTCAACCCACTGATATAATGAGTAACCTTCTCCTTATTTTCTTCTGCATGCCTTTCTCTAATCAGAAGTCAATAAAACTCCTCTGTATATTCTTGGACTGATTTTCCTACTTGCTTCAACCCATGCATCTTCTTAAACAAATCAAGCTCGTAGTCAACATGAATGAATTGCTTCTTCAATTTGTCCACCATACGATCCCACCTTGTGATGTTCTCCTTTCCTCTTTTGTTTCTTTCCAATTGAACCTCTTGCCACCAGATTTTGGCATGGCCTTTTAGTTTGGCCTTTGCAAACTTAACCCTATCTGGATCCTTGATATCCTCATACTTAAAGTAATCTTCCAGTTCATTGATCCATTTGATCAACTCATCTGGTTTCAGATTTCTTGAAAATACACCCACATCAATTGTAGGTCTTTTCCAAAACTTAGTAATGGCCCTAAAAAGCCATTCCTCTGCCTAATTTAGAACTTCCCCTTCTGGTCCAATTTCTTCTTCTTCATTGTCATCCTCACTTTCGTCACCTACAACAACATTTGTTCCTCTATGAAGCTCCTCCTACAATGCTTGTACTTGCATTTGGAGGGCTCTAACCCTTCCACCACACTCTCTTCGTGGAGGCATCTTCTTAACTCAAACCCAAAACCACACAGTCCTGGTGCAAACTGCCTCACAGTCGGTGCTCTATCTACACACTCAGGAAAACTAGCTCTGATACCACTTGATGGGGAGATGACCCAAGTATAGAATGGACACAATAGGAAGGGAAAATTTTTATTAACTATGTAAATATGCTATTACATTTAGTATAGAAAAAATAGACTTCAAAACATGCCCTAAGGGCTTACAACAATATAGGTCTGGAGATAATTTCTCCTTTTAGTACCTCCTTTCAAACTCTACTCCGAACTGCTTTTTACAATGCCAAAAATGTTCTAAAATAGACCTTGGAGGGTTAAGGATTAAGAATACATTCTAGAAAGTGCTAGTTGGTATCCACTATATGCCTAAAATGTGAGCACACTTCTATGAATCATTACATTCAAGATTACTCAAGAATGAGGTCTCAAATGGTGACTCATAGCTCTCTAGTCATGGAGTTTAAGGGTTTTGCAATGGAGGCCCTCAGTTTGACCTAGTTCATGCCCATGCAAGTACACCATGAAATGAGAGATTCAAAGATCCAAAATGCATGCAAATGGAGATGAAAACTAATCTATATGATAACAATGCAAGAACAATGCAAAATCTAATCTATGAAAGCAAGATCTAATCTTATGAAAGCAAATATGACTCTAAACTAACATGCAAATGCAATGATAAAAGCTCATGATGAAAGCCATGGGTGCAAGAGAGAATGATACAAGAAGATAGAAGTTCTCCATAAAAAGATTTAGCATTCAAAAACTCCTTCAAAAATTGCTCTCCAAACCTGCAGCATAACAATAACATCATCCGTCTCTAAAATGAGGAGATGGCTCTCCCTTATAAAGGAAATTATGGAGGTGAGAGGCTTCTCACAACCAATATGGGATAATAGAGTTTGATCCATGTGAGATGAAATTCTACCAATGAGAAAAGAGGAGTGGTTGAAAAGAAAGTGAAAAGACAAGTCCCACTTAGAAATATGTACATTTAAGTGTAGAAATTAAATAAAAGAATTTATTTTATTTCTCTTTCATCAACAAGAGATATTTAAGTGGGATTTTTATTTAATTAAAAGGGAGCAAGTTCTTTTAATTAAATAGGAGATATTTAAATAAATTAAAATAGGGGTTTTTCTCTTAATTAATTAAATGCGGATGAATTATTTAATTAAAAGAGAGGTTTCCTTTTAATTAAATAGGGACTTATTTTATTTAATAAAAAGAGGAGATTTTCTTTTAATTAAATAAGACTTAGGATAAAATGACCAACCTTAGAAATAAAATAATTGAATTTCATAAAGGAAATTGATTTGAATTGATTTAATAAAATATTGCAAACCATTGATTCAAGAAATTTGATAAATTCATAAATTGAATAATGGGGGCCCATAGTCTAGGCGACCATTTTAGGGTGTATACATTTGCCCCTGTTTGACTAATGTGTGATCGATTTGGGAACACATGTAGTCTAAGAAATAAATTGAATCAAAGATTAAAGTTAATAATTATTGCCCCCTCATGACCGAAATCGAAATGAGATAGAGGAGAGACAACAAATTGATAAATTTGATCAAATCAAACAAAAGATAAGGTTCTTGATGTAAGATGAAAGATATAAGAATCATTGAACCAAGGTATATCATCAAGCATAAAATATTATGCTCAAAGGTGATTTTAGAAGAAAAGAAGTGGGGGATAAAGAAAATGGAAGATAGGAGTTTGAAAGATATGGAAAGAAAATAGAAAGAAGAAAAGAAAATGCCCCAAAATCAATCAACTGTTTAAGATAGAGATTTTGATTGAGATCATGAAAGAAGATAAGGAAATGAAGATCAAAACATGACCACAGTTGAATAAAAGTCCACAATAAAGATGAAGGGAGAACCCTCTCAAACTCATAATGTGGCCTAAAAATGCAAACTAACATGAAGTCTAATAATGCAAGCTACATGAAAATGCAATGGTGTACTTGCAAAAGAGAAACTATAACATAGGATTTTGTGTTCATAATTCATTAAAGAATGTAAAGAACTTATTTTCATCATTGGGCCTTTATTAATGGACATCAAAAAAATCACACAATCATCACTAGTCACAAGTCCAACTATGAAGATACCTTTCTCATTTAATTAAATAATTACATTTAATTAATCAAGATAGGCATATTTATTAAAAGTGATTTAATTTAAGGATTGGTTCCGAAGTTGATGATACGAAGACCAATTGCTAAGCTTTTAAGGAATATCTCTAGAACAGAGCTTAATCCCAAGGAATCTAGGCAGAGCACCTAGATACCTAAGATTAAAAGCATTTAGAAGATTATCTCTAGAACGGAGCTTAACCTTCAAGGTTCCAGATAGAACACCTAGATACCTGAGATTGAAAGCATTTAGAATATTATCTCCATAACAGAGCTTAACGTTCAAAGATCTAGATAGAACACCTAGATACCTGAGATTAAAAGCATTTAGAAGATTATCTCTAGATCGGAGCTTAACCTTCAAGGATCCAGATAGAACACCTAGATACCTGAGATTGAAAGCATTTAGAAGATTATCTCTAGAATGGAGCTTAACCTTCAACGATCTAGATAGAACACCTGGATACCTGAGATTGAAAGCATTTAGAAGATTATCTCCAGAATGGAGCTTAACCTTCAAGGATCCAGATAGAACACCTAGATGCCTGAGATTAAAAGAATTTAGAAGATTATCTCCAGAATAGAGCTTAACCTTCAAGGATCCAGATAGAACACCTAGATACCTGAGATTGAAAGCATTTAGAAGATTATCTCTAGAATGGAGCTTAACCTTCAAGGATCTAGATAGAACACCTAGATACTTGAGATTGAAAGCATTTAGAAGATTATCTCCAAAATGGAGCTTAACCTTCAACGATCCAGATAGAACACCTAGATACCTGAGATTAAAAGCATTTAGAAGATTATCTCTAGAATGGAGCTTAACCTTCAAGGATCCAAATAGAAAACCTAGATACCTAAGATTGAAAGCATTTAGAAGATTATCTCCAGAATGGAGCTTAACCTTCAAGGATCTAGATAGAACACCTACATACTTGAGATTGAAAGCATTTAGAAGATTATCTCCAGAATAGAGCTTAACCTTCAAGGATCCAGATAGAACACCTAGATACCTGAGATTGCTAAAAGATAACAAAGTCTAATCATGAGTCGTAGGATCATCCCCAGAACAAGGCTTGATCCTCAAGAGTCGGGGTTTAGACTATCCCAATACCTGTCCATCGAACTCTGAGAGGAGCTATTATAAGGTTGATCAATTGATGAAAAGATAAGGTAGATAGAAAAGATGCCAGATAGTTGTGTGATTTTTTTGATGTCCGTTAATAATGGCCCAATGATGAAAATAAGTTATTTACATTCTCTAATGAATGATGAACACAAAATCCTATGTTATAGTTGCTCTTTTGCAAGTACACCATTGCATTTTCATGTAGCTTGCATTATTAGACTTCATGTTAGTTTACATTTTTAGGATGCATTATGAGTTTGGGAGGGTTCTCCCTTCATCTTTATTGTGGACTTTTAATCAACTGTGGTCATGTTTTGATCTTCATTTCCTTATCTTCTTTCATGATCTCAATCAAAATTTCTATCTCAAATAGTTGATTGATTTTGGGGCATTTTCTTTTCTTCTTTCAAACTCCTATCTTCCATTTTCTTTATCCCCCACTTTTTTTCTTCTAAAATCACAATAGGAGATATTTAATTAAATTAAAAGAGGGGTTTTTCTCTTAATTAATTAAATGCGGATGAATTATTTAATTAAAAGAGAGGTTTCCTTTTAATTAAATGGGGACTTATTTTATTTAATTAAAAGAGGAGATTTTCTTTTAATTAAATAAGACTTAGGATAAAATGACCAACCTTAGAAATAAAATAATCAAATTTGATCAAGGAAATGGATTTGAATTGATTTAATAAAATGTTGCAAACCATTTATTCAAGAAATTTGATAAATTGATAAATTGAATAATGGGGGCCCATAGTCTAGGCGACCATTTTAGGGTGTATACATTTGCACCTGTTTGACTAATGTGTGATCGATTTGGGAACACATGTAGTTAAAGAAAGAAATTGAATCAAAGATTGAAGTTAATAATTATTGCCCCCTCATGATTGAAATCGAAATGATATAGAGGAGAGACAACAAATTGATAAGGTTCTTGATGTAAGATGAAAGATATAAGAATCATTGAACCAAGGTAGATCATCAAGCATAAAATATTATGCCCCAAAGGTGATTTTAGAAGAAAAGAAGTGGGGGATAAAGAAAATGGAAGATAGGAGTTTGAAAGATATGGAAAGAAAATAGAAAGAAGAAAAGAAAATGCCCCAAAATCAATCAACTGTTTAAGATAGAAATTTTGATTGAGATCATGAAAGAAGATAAGGAAATGAAGATAAAAACATGACCATAGTTGATTAAAAGTCCACAATAAAGATGAAGGGAGAACCCTCTCAAACTCATAATGTAGCCTAAAAATGCAAACTAACATGAAGTCTAATAATGCAAGCTACATGAAAATGCAATGGTGTACTTGCAAAAGAGCAACTATAACATAGGATTTTGTGTTCATCATTCATTAGAGAATGTAAAGAACTTATTTTCATCATTGGGCCATTATTAACGAACATCAAAAAAATTACACAATCATCACTAGTCACAAGTGCAACTATGAAGATACCTTTCTCATTTAATTAAATAATTACATTTAATTAATCAAGATAGGTCTATTTATTAAAAGTGATTTAATTTAAGGATTGGTTCTGAAGTTGATGATATGAAGACCAATTGCTAAGCTTTTAAGGACTATCTCTAGAACAAAGCTTAATCCCAAGGAATCTAGGCAGAGCACCTAGATACCTAAGATTGAAAGCATTTAGAAGATTATCTCCAGAATGGAGCTTAACCTTCAAGAATCCAGATAGAACACCTAGATACCTGAGATTGAAAGCATTTAGAAGATTATCTCTAGAATGGAGCTTAACCTTCAAGGATACAGATAAAACACCTAGATACTTGAGATTGAAAGCATTTAGAAGATTATCTCCAAAACAGAGCTTATCCTTCGAGGATCTAGATAGAACACCTAGATACCTGAGATTGAAAGAATTTAGAAGATTATCTCCAGAACGGAGCTTAACCTTCAAGGATCAAGATAGAACACCTAGATACCTGAGATTGAAAGCATTTAGAAGATTATCTCCAAAATGGAGCTTAACCTTCAAGGTTGCAGATAGAACACCTAGATACCTGAGATTGAAAGCATTTAGAAGATTATCTCCAGAATGGAGCTTAACCTTCAAGGATCCAGATAGAACACCTAGATACCTGAGATTAAAAGCATTTAGAAGATTATCTCCAGAATGGAGCTTAACCTTCAAGGATCGAGATAGAACACCTAGATACCTGAGATTGAAAGCATTTAGAAGATTATCTCTAGAATGGAGCTTAACCTTCAAGGGTCCAGATAGAACACCTAGATACCTGAGATTGAAAGTATTTAGAAGATTATCTCCAGAATGGAGCTTAACCTTCAAGGATCCAGATAGAACACCTAGATACCTGAGATTGAAAGCATTTAGAAGATTATCTCCAGAATGGAGCTTAACCTTCAAGGATCCAGATAGAACACCTAGATACCTGAGATTGAAAGCATTTAGAAGATTATCTCCAGAATGGAGCTTAACCTTCAAGGATCTAGATAGAACACCTAGATACCTGAGATTGAAAGCATTTAGAAGATTATCTCAAGAATGGAGCTTAACCTTCAAGGATCCAGATAGAACACCTAGATACTTGAGATTGAAAGCATTTAGAAGATTATCTCTAGAATGGAGCTTAACCTTCAAGGATCCAAATAGAACACCTAGATACCTGAGATTGCTAAAAGATAACAAAGTCTAATCATGAGTCGTAGGATCATCCCCAGAATGAGGCTTGATCCTCAGGAGTCGGGGTTTAGACTATCCCAATACTTGTCCATCGAACTCTGAGAGGAGCTATTATAAGGTTGATCAATTGATGAAAAGATAAGATAGATAGCAAAGATGCTAGATAGAAGGGAACAAGATGCCCTAAGTGATGAGATGCCCCAAGTGACGAGGAAATAAGATGGGAACAAGATGCCCCGAGCAATAAGTATTCAATGATGTAATCATCCTGCCTCCTCGGGAGCAAAATTGAAAGATGACACACCAAAAATATGATGTGAAGTAGTATATCAATTTTGAGATTCAACAGAATGTAGAAGAGATCAAAATGATCTAAAGAAAAGATGAGGAGATCAAAACGATCAGAATAAATTGAAGAGATCAGAATGATCTGAAGAAAAGATGAGGAGATTAGAATGATTAGAAGAAATTGAAGAGATCGAAATGATCTAAAGAAAAGATGAGGAGATCAGAATGATCAGAAGAAATTGAAGAGATCAGAATGATCTGAAGAAATGTGGAAGTTGATCCAAAGTGATTTTGAGGTCCAAAAGTCCAAGTTTGATTTGAAAAGATTCCAAGAATCACAAAAGTATCAAAAGAATTTGGATTGCCCAAAATTCTAAAATTCATTTTTGAGCCACTTAAGTGTGTCAGATTTCGAATTCAATCCTGAAAAAAAATGGGTTCTAAGGATCCAAAGTAGCCGAAAGAGTGATTAATCGATCATTTGTGCAATCGTGAAGAACATGATACTTTGAAGAGATCAACAATCCCTCATCACAGAAGGTGAAAGTAGATTCGCAATTGAATTGCATGCTTATACAAGTGAAGTATGCAATGTGAGACTATGTTAAATGCAACCCTAGGTCTAGTTACCAAGCCTTAATATTTAATCATCACCGGATATAGAACAAAGCTCATAGGTCATACAATTCCCACTGACATGGCAATCATGGAAATATGAATATAACATACCTTATTGGTTTGTTAGGATTAAATGTAAGCATTCGAGGCACAAGAAGCCAAAATGACCAGAACATTTGTCCCTTTTAATGTAGCAAGTTAACATAAACATCAAAGCATAAATGCCAGGATGACCAGAATGTTTCTTGAATGACAGGCACACCAAACACATGGGAGATCCCTCTTATGCTAAGTATTCAGTATTCATTCTATTTGCAATGACCCTTACATTCATAACCTAAGACAAAAGTGCGCTAGATATACTCGCAGTGACCTGTACGTTCACTCGTTCACTTAGTAGGATGAGTATCAGTATGTACTATAGCTTGAAGGGTTCACTCTAACAAACAAGGAGAAGAACCAATGTTATTGGTGTATTCATATAAAAGAAGTTGAGGTATACACAACCATCCAATATGAGATGGAGGCTCTTATAGTGGACACCCCTCTTATAGGAATATATCAACTTATTGGAACTAAATCGCAAATAGAAAGCAAAGAAAAGGATCATGCCCCCAGTCATTACTTCCCTAGTTAAAGATGACATCATTGAGTTGCTCGAGGAGATATGATAAAGCAAAGACAAAGAAAATAAAGGAAGAGCTCAGCATATCCAAACAAGATATCATTTTTGAATTCAGTGTTTTGGGATTGATGTCAAGTGCTAATGTCCAGAATACATTTGAAAAAAATCTCTTTAGTAGGGTGACAACAGTAGGCAGACGCAGTCAAAATGATTGGTGATTGATGTCAAAGAGGAATCTTCACGATGAAGAACCTAAAGAGTACTAGGTGACAGTAGACAGACACAGCTAGAACAACCGATGATTGACACAATAGAGATCTTCCATAAATGAAATTGGAGACATGACCTAAGCAACAGTAGGTAGACACAGCTGAAACAACTGGTGACTGTTGTGAAAGAGATTCTATGAGGAGAATCTTGAAAAGTGTGACACTAGCGACAGTAGGAAAACACAGTCAGAATGACTGGTGACTGTCATGAAGGAGATTCTATGAGAAGAATCTCAAAAAGAGAGTGACACTGGCGATAGTAGGCAGACGCAGTCAGAATGACTAGTGACTATCGCGTAGGAGATTCTATGAAGAGAATCTTGAAAAGAGTGACACTGGCGATAGTAGGCAGATAGTCAGAATGACTGGTGACTTTCACATAGGAGATTTTATGAGGAGAATCTTGAAAAGAGAGACACTAAGGGGGAATGCCCTTGAGCTGTGACAAGACTCAATCCATGGATACATGAGCTGAAAGTAGGAAAAGCAGGAGCATGAAAGAGACTATATAGAATAGCCAGAAGATGTGCTGCAAGATGCAGCATTGGGAACAAGAGGCATCTGTTTACTAGGTTTTCACCTTCTTGGCAAGATTTTCTTTTTTTGCTACCATGATGCCTGTTTCTAGGTTTTCACCAATGGCACTTTTCTATTTTTTTATTTTTTTGTATTTTTTAATTTTTTGATTTTTTTGGTGTTACCAAGGTGCCTATTTGCTAGGTTTTCACCAGGGTAACAATTTTTTTTTTCAATAATTTTTCCAATTTTTAGATTTTTTCAGAGATTACTAGCTCTCAAGAAGAATCACCTTGATTTTGTTCCAGTGTCTAGCAAGGTGTAGGAGGAGAAGTAGTAGCAAGCTGGTGGATAAGCAGAGATGGAAAGACAAGGAGTATGAAGCAGTGAATGTTACCCTCAAGGAAAGTCTTCACAAGATTACCCAAGCTAGGGAAAAGGATAACAATATAAGCTCATGGTGTAGTGAAGGGTGTCGTGTAGGTAATCCAAGAAAGTGACCATGTCAAGAGATTGCTAAGAACTGAATTTTCTTCTTTCTTTCGTTGATCAAGACCAAAGGGTTAACCGAATAGGATAGCAAAGTTTGTTATGGAGGTTATGAGTGAATGACTTTAGGAATGAGAACATCTAAAGGATAAGCAAGATCATGATAGGATTTCATGGATGGAAGAATTATGCATGATGCCTGTTTACCAAGTTTTCATCATGGTACTTGTCCAAGGTGCCACAAGAAGTGGTTTTCACCATAGGACGGATTTATTTTTCTTTACTTTTGCTACCAAGGTGCCACAAGAAGTGGTTTTCACAAAGGCACTTTTTCATTTTATTTCATTTTATTTTATTTTATTTTATTTTATTTTTGGATTTTTAGAGTTTTTGGAAAGAATTCAAGCCTTCTTCAATTTGAATAGTGCTCCTATAAGAAAGATAAGTTATGATAAGCCAAGACCATAGCAAGGTATGCTCAAAGATGCTGATAAGGTAATGGAGGGAGATAGGAAAATGAGAGGTAGATGGAGGATACAGTTGTTGGTTTTGGAAGACTGAAACAAGCAAGGATCACAAGCAGGCATAAGATTTAGAGAATCTCATGAGGGTGGATGAGATATTAGGCAAGATCAATATTGACACACACCTTGAGGGGTAGTGGAATGATGGAGGAAATATGGATGAAATAGATTGAGGCTTAGATATATGAGGTAGAAAATCCATTTTGGAGAGGGGTGGAGTAGAAGGTTTTGAAACCTTTTTAGGAAGATGTTGGGAAGAAGATGAAGTGGAAGCCTTTGGAAGCTTGAATGTCAACTTTGATTTGTTCTCGATATTCAAGTCCTTCAAAAGAGACTTGGGAATCCATATAGCTTTTGATTTTTCATTAGATGCTTTGGAATGCATTTCTTCAATAACAGATTTAAGAACCCATACTTTCTTTGGTTGAGCTCTTTGAATAGTGGACCTTTGCGGTCTCTTTTGCATATTTTCCTTCTTGACATTCACATGTCGATTAGGGGAGACAAAGAGAACTTTTGAGGATGGATTCATGCACTTGTGTTTGAGTTGATCATCCAAATTGCTTCCAAAGGACTTAGGACTTGTGGATGAATGAGGCAAATATGACTGGTTTAGATGGAAAGGTGAAAGAGAAGAATTCAAGTATGTGTATCTTTGTCAATCTTGTGGTAGGGTAGGAGGAATGTGTAATGAGCTGATAGTGGCAGTCAGAGATAGAGGAACATAAGGTCCCAATATGGATGAAATACTTAAAGGTTTTAGCTTAGATGGGTAGGGACCAAGGATAGATTTAGAAGATGTGAACAGACCATGAGTATGGATATCAACATCTTTAGAGTGAGCAATATGACCAAAGTCATCAATAGATTTATGAGTAACTGTTATAGGAGCAATACCTTTGACAAGAGTATTTAAAGCTTGAGCATAGTTTGGAAGTGAATGTAGCGAGGTAGAATAAGAGAGTGAGGGAACACTTTTCTCTTCAAAAGGAATTTTGGGTAACATAGGAAAAGTATGCTTCTCTTGGTCTTTTATAATCTCCTTAACGATGGTGGAAGGAATATCTTGATCTTGCTTAGTAGAGGTGCATGACATGGGAGATGGAGGACTATGTGGCTCTTTAGATGGAGGCACAAGATCTTGGAAGACTTGAAAGGGGATGAAGGAATCTTGGTCTTGATCAACACTTGTTTCTTCATCATTTAAGTGGTCCTCTTGACATGAAACCAAATCCAAAGATGAGGGAGTATCTGAATCTATATTCGAATATATTTCTAGAGTCTCCATAATAGGATCTTGAAGGGACAATGGAGGAATAGTTGGATTGGGGATAATAGGAGGAGCAACACATGGAGGTTTTGGATCTTTTCTTTGTGTAGTATGGGAGAGGTTTGCAACTAAGTCAAGATTAGCTTGAGTTTCCTTTAAAGGTAGTCCTTGAGGGTACACATAGTCAACTAGGGGAGTAGTGAATTCTTTTGGTGAGTATGTGTTGGAAAGATTGGACAATTTAGAAGGTGGATGTATGTTGGAGGAAGTAGTAGTTGCATTTGAACCATTACTAGACATGGTTTTATGAGGTTGATCCTTCTTGAGAGTAGAATCTTTAGTATATGAGAGCTTAGATTTTTGAATTATGCCATTGTCAAAGAGATCTTGGATCTTGTTTTTCAGCTCCTTACAATGGGAAGTTTTATGTAAATTATGTCTATGATAGGCACAATAGTTACTCATAAAGGAAACTCCTACCAAAGTGAGCTTAGGCAAAGTAATGAGTTTTTCTTCAAGAAGTTATTCCAAGGTTAATTCATAAGATTTTCCCAAAGGGGTGAAATCACACTTTGGTTTAGATTTCCAAGGTTTTTCTTCAAAGATATTCCTAGATTTCTTGGGTGTTTGTGAAGTTTTCTCAGATATCTTGGATTCAAGATCACAAGAATGTTATTTTTGATTGTCATAGGAGGAAGGGAAAATTTCTCTCAAGGAGAATTTTTTTGATGATGCATTTTCCTCTTCTTTTAGTCTTTGAAGTTGAGCACTTATCATGTCAATTTGTTTCTTCATGTTTGTAATCAGAATCCCTTCTTCCTCAATAGGAATATTGGATTTAGTGCATTTGTTGTTAGCCATTTTGATGTACTATGTTTCAAGTAGTGACAATCAAGTTTTAGAACATAAGTCAAGTTGCCACAGTCATAGACAATGACAAAAAGCAAAAGCTTAGACAAGGATCACACTAGAACTTAGTCTCAATAGGACAAGATAAGAGTGTTGTATACTAAGGCATGAATAGTCTGATTTGAAGGCTAGAATAGCCAAAGATTATGACTATCATAACATGGAGTACAACAAGCACTAAAGGACAAGAGCAAGATAACTGAGAGACAAGACTAGTTAAAGTATGGATCAAAAGTCATTAGCTAAGCGAGATGCCACTGTTTGAGGAATGTTTGTAGACAAAAAAATAGTAAACTGATGCAAGAAATAGACTTGGTACAGAGCACAGATAGCTCTAACAGACTAACTTGATAGTTTAGACTCAAGATTTCACATGAAGATCCTCTAAGAAGCACATGAGAAAGTACATAGGGCCATGCAAAGACTCAAGATAACATAAAGATTTCACACGAGGATGTGTTATAGGCCATGCAAAGTAGTGCAAGGTTAACTTGGATAGCATAAAGATCTCGCATGAAGATGTGCAACTGTTTGCATGAGAACTTGGACAAAGCTACATGAAGAAGTAGTAGGACAACAAGTATTCGCACAAAAGTTTGCAAACTGTGTGCGAAAATGGAAAGTAGACTAACAACTGAACTGGATTTTGAAAAGACTTTGAAGATTTCAGATAGTTTTGGACAAATTGTTGATTTATTGCAATAACCAGGCAGATAAATAGGCACGTAGAAAGCAAGCAGGTGATTTCAAGCATGTTTGAAAACAATGAGCAAGGGCAAAAGCAACCTTGTGCATGAACAATCAAGTGACTTAGTTTGTGCTAATCCCTAAGAGAGCTAATTGTGTATGTTTTCAAAGAGTTTTGCAATCATTGCACACATTCCTAGAAAATGAAAAAAGTTTGGCCTCTCTAAGGTTTTTAGTAATGGTTTGACTCTGCAACTTTTATGACTCACAGGGGTGACCTCCAATCCCAGGGCACCGAGGTTTTGACACAGTCCAAGAACTTAATCTTCAAGATCTGTTAGGGAGATCTGACAACCCACAATGAACCACACCTGTGGAGATTTCTTCCAAAAGGAAATTTATATAGTGGTTGTCACTACCATGGCAAAAATGGCTATTACCGCTTGAGGTTCCATCAATGTAGTTTTCCCTATAGAGAGATTGTCTGCTATGGTTAACCCTCTCTAAAGGTGACCGACTCATAATAGTGTACCACAAGGGGACTTAGCTTCCAGATCCAAGGTTTTGACACCTTTTCACTTTTATCCCAATCAAAGCAGATAGATTAATCTGACACACTAAACTAAGAGTATCTCTTAAAGATCTATGATATCAACTCCCAGTGATCTATCAACATCTCCAGAGAAAGGATGCCTTAATCAAAAAGTTGAAGATTCATCTATATGCGAGATGCTCAAAGTATCCTCCCCACCTATAAGGAATCCATCGTAGAGAGGAGTTTCACTAGGAACCCACTCTCTCAAGATCCACGAATAGTTTTCATGAGGCCTAATTACTATGTGTGTACAGATGTTAATTCTCGAAAGCAAATCTATCCAAAAGAAACCAAAGAGAACAAGGTGGTACACTTCACGCTTTAAATAATGTGAGGTGAGTCCAAAGATGTGGAACATTTAACCCCTCACACAAGCCAAAATGAGTCCATAACTCAGAAACTAGTGAGTTCTAAAAAGCACAAAAGGGTTGCCTAGTGGAACATTTAATGCTTCTGTCCTGTAGACCCCTCCCCGTTTAACATGGTGCTGAGCTTGCAACCATAGGGTGGAATGAGGGGTTGGTAGATTAGCGAGTCCAATAACCCAAGATAGCTAATTAGATCTATCACAAGTAACTAAGCCTGCTAAATGGAAACTAATGGAGATCACAACCTAGTATCAAATTATGCATGTGTTGTAAAATAAGAACATGAAAGGAAATACACACACAAGCTTGACACAAGATATGTTCATTTTAGCTCCAAATGAAGTGTTATTAGTCAAAGAAAATTACTTGGTAATCCTCACAACGTGTCTTTTCTTTGTTGTACCTTTTGTTTACACTTGATCGGTCACTCGCAACGAACAAAGAAACAAATTCATGAATGCAATATATGTCAACTCATGCAAAATCAATGTTAGATCTAAAAATCTAATTTTTAAGAGTGATGATAATCAGCAAGTAACCCAAATGAAAGCCCACGTTATGTATTGATTCATTGTAAAAATGAAATGCAAACTATTCATTCAATGCCTTTTTTTTTTCAATTGATTTTTGACTTAGTCATAAAGATAGGATCTACATGATATAAATTTAGATCCAAAACTCAAAATATAGAAAAGTAACCCCTATCAAAAATTAGAGAGCTTTCCAAAAATAATTTTTTTTGAAAAGATCTTTTAATTTGTGCCCTAGGGAGTTGTTTTGTCAAAATAGACCATTTTTTTCAAATCGAATTATTGACCCATAATATGACCTCTAAAATTGAAAAAAAAAGAACCAACTCTATTTAAAATTTCAAGAGCTTTTTGAAACTATAAATTTTTTTGAAAAATGTGCTGATTTATGTATGAAAATGATTTTTTATGAAAAATGAAGAAAATATCATAAAAGCTCAAAAACGTTTCAGAAAAGTCTAAAAATTGGACCAAAGCTTCTTAGATATATTGCCGCCTTGTACAAAAAAATTCACATCAAAATACACATCTATTTGAAAGATATGAGCAAATCTTTCAAATCCAGGGTTTCTTTGAGTCTACAAACAGATCTACACAAAAACCAACAAACAAAGGTGGGTTGCCCCACGGTGGACGCCAAAAATGTATGCCTAAAATGTGAGCACACTTCTATGAATCATTATATTCAAGATTACTCAAGAATGAGGTCTCAAATGGCGACTCATAGCTCTCTAGTCATGGAGTGCAAGGGTTTTGCAATGGAGGCCCTCAGTTTGACCTAGTTCATGCCCATGCAAGTACACCATGAAATGAGAGATTCAAAGATCCAAAATGCATGCAAATGGAGATGAAAACCTAATCGATATGATAATAATGCAAGAACAATGCAAAATCTAATCTATGAAATCAAGATCTAATCTTATGAAAACAAATATGACTCTAAACTAGCATGCAAATGCAATGATAAAAACCCATGATGAAAGCCATGGGTGCAAGAGAGAATGAGACAAGAAGATAGAAGTTCTCCACAAAAAGCTTTAGCATTCAAAAACTCCTTCAAAAATTGCTCTCCAAACCTGCATAATAACAATAACATCATCCGTCTCTAAAATGAGGAGAGGGCTCTCCCTTATAAAGGAAATTATGGAGGTGAGAGGCTTCTCACAACCAATATGGGATAATAGAGTTTGATCCATGTGAGATGAAATTCCACCAATGAGAAAAGAGGAGTGGTTGAAAAGAAAGTGAAAAGATAAGTCCCACTTAGAAATATGTGCATTTAAGTGTAGAAATTAAATAAAAGAATTTATTTTATTTCTCTTTCATCAACAAGAGATATTTAAGTGGGATTTTTATTTAATTAAAAGGGAGAAAGTTTTTTAAATTAAATAGGAGATATTTAATTAAATTAAAAGAGGGGTTTTTCTCTTAATTAATTAAATGCGGATGAATTATTTAATTAAAAGAGAGGTTTCCTTTTAATTAAATAGGGACTTATTTAATTTAATTAAAAGAGGAGATTTTCTTTTAATTAAATAAGACTTGGGATAAAATGACCAACCTTAGAAATAAAATAATCGAATTTGATCAAGGAAATTGATTTGAATTGATTTAATAAAATATTGCAAACCATTGATTCAAGAAATTTGATAAATTGATAAATTGAATAATGGGGGCCCATAGTCTAGGTGACCATTTTAGGGTGTATACATCCATCGACCAAATAGAAGGCTCTAGAAGTCGCATTAGAAGTCGGCACAAAATTAGAAAAATCCAAAAATGGTAACCGAACTTTCGGGAGGCATAACTTTTGAACCGTACTCCGATTGACGAATTCTTTACATTTTCAAAAAGCTCTCGAAGCACTCTATAGCCCTATCAACTAGCTTTTCTTGTCCCCCATTTTTCAACCCTATTCGAGGTCATTTAATGCCCCTAACCTGACTTTGAAGCATTCTTAGGAGGTCTCTAGAAATTGAAAAATTGCAATAACTTTCAAACCATGGGGCCTTTCGACCTGATTCTTTTTCTGGAATGCTCTAAATTATAGTTACAATCTTTTGACCAATTTACATGTTCTAGTTCACCAAAATGATCGTTCAGTTACATACTCTTATTTTTTTTGCATTTACATGTATCCCAAGATGTTCAAATACTCTATCCTAGAACACTGATAGTGGAACTATGAGAGTTGGAACCTTTATTTGACCCAAATGGGTATCTAGAAATAAAAACACATAAAATAGAAACTAAGTTTAAGTGCATTTTTTTTTGGTTGACACAGGATTGCCCTTATACCTCTGGATGCTCCTGCATCAAAGTATTAGAGTAAACTTCTTGTATATACAAAGTTGCAATAGTAAATAGTAAACATGCAAAAAAGTCAACATTTGCACATTTTGATACAAGTATTTAATGTGAAAACTATGTAAAGGGAAAACCCACTTGGGACCGACAATCCAAAATTTTCACTTTTCTAAAGTGAGCTCTGATAGGAGGCAACCTTGTTAAATATTACATACATATTGTTAATGTGACGTTTTTACAGTATTTACACCAAAGATCATCTAGACCTTATCACTCCTTAGTATTTAGAGTGACCACCTCTAAAGGATTTATAAATATTCAATTGAATTTCACCAAATAAGACTGTTAAGTCCACTTAATTAAGAGATTTTCTATAATAATGGTTAGAGAGTATCAATGAAATAATTTAAGTGAAATAGAAACTAGCTTTTCTTTATCAAATCTCTTTCTTGCTCATTCGTTGTCCTCTTCTCATCCTCTTTATTCCATCTACTTCCTTCTAGATGATCCACTCACATACATATCAACTTAGAACTTCACTTACTTGATTTTACAATGGTGCTATGATTGATAATCCCTTGGTTATCACATTTAACATCAACTTTATCATCAATGATTAATATCTCATTTATCCATCAAATAGAAAACCCTTTTTCCAATTCACCATATTCTTCCTTATTTTGCTACTTAATCATAATAGTGTCATCTTCATCCAACTTAGATTCATTGAATCTAGAGACCCATGTATTATGCCTTCACCATAAACTTTATGTTATGAAACTTGCAACAAAATATATATCTATTTCCACATAACCCATAATAGATCTAAAATGCACACACACACACACACACACATACGTAATTGAAATCTGCATGCAAGAGAATAGACAATATACCCATAAAAATGTGACAGAAGATATACCCTGGGAAACCCTCATTAAAGGAAAAAATCCATCCTCCAAAAGCATCATTCATCATGTATTATTTAGAAAAAATACCATTGCAATATAATCATGGAAAGTTTCAAAGCCATAGCCACAACCAACCAATCCATGTGAACAAGCATCAACCCACACATCCCATGTCATGCTTCCAACCTTCACAAATGCTCCCTTAGCTAACCTATCAAGCCTTGTCTTTCTCAACTCTTTCCTTTTTCCCTTATTTTTCTCCACATACAAAAACTACTCTTGTGGATACTTATATAGTAACAATTCCCACAAAAACACCAAGTGGTATTATATAAACCATGCGCTAAAACTATGTGCTAGCTAACCCATTAACCCCACATTTAATATTGGGCATTTAATTATTTTTCCGAATATTAAATAATTACATTGAATATTATCACAATAAAACTCATTGATTATATCCCATGAGAATATTTACATGTTGTACGTCCATCTAGGTGCAACATTACATAATAAAATAAAATAAAATAATATAACATTATTATATAATGTGTGCAACACTCATTAGCTCAAAGATCTCCCACTTGTTGTATACAATGCATAGGGTTAATTTGTAGCCACATATATTGATGCAAGGAGGGAAAGAATAACTAAGGCCAAAGGCACACCTAGTAATACAAAACCAACCTTACAAATTTAACACAACAGAAGAAAACACAAAAAGAGAATAGCACCACACAAAGAGAGAATAATATTCTTTTATTGATTCATCAAATGATTAGCATACATGCCCAATAGTAAGGCCTTTTGGGTTACGGCTAGAAACAAAGTACATTCCAAATCTAAGATCCAAGTTCACATTCACACTTCTAGATACATATGCATCAAACTTGTAAAGTCCTCCAAAATCTCTACCAATCTACTCCAAAATCGTTAACTAACTCTAAGCCAAAAAACCCTATTTATACTTTTCAAAATGGCTTACAAAAGATCCTATAACATTTAAAAATATAAATTCCAACCTTAAAATGGTCTAAACACATCCCAAGACAAGATCTTATCATAAACATCATGATTAGAACTAATCTTGCAAGTCAGCTCCCATAAAAAATGTAGAAAACTCATCCAAAATGTTGACACTCGGCATCAACAAGAACACTCAGCACATGAAGGATAGCTTGGCACACACAATGGAACTTGACACACATTATAGAGTGAGATGAGATAACATGTAACCTGAGTGTTAACATGATGTGTGATAACTTAAACTCAGCTTATATTACAAAATTACTAGCACTCAGCAATTGCTACAAATTGGCAATGACTATAACTTAGCAATAACTAGTAGAATAAACACAAATGAGAAAGATAACATGTTAACCTAGGATGGTCATGCATTAGGGAACCAAGGTAGAAAGAAATTATTCTCCTAAATCATTAAGATGTCACAACCTAAGCTGAATCCAGGTCAGATTGAGAAATTCATGTAGCATCTTCAACTAGTCTATTCTTCCACTTTACTAAATATTCATAGTATTATTTTCATCTTTTGCTTTTACCATATCTCTAATCCAATATTTGTACAACCTCTTTAAATATTCTTCTTAGGATAATCATCAGTTACAACAACTTCATCATCTAACTCATGATACTTATACATATCAATAACATTGAATATTGGAGATATATCCATGTCATCAGATAGCTCAACTTCATAAGTATTTCCACTATCAAACTTCTTCAAGATCTTACAAGGTTCAAAATTATTCATCTTCATCTTACTATATGTTACAACTAGAAATCTCCCTTTCTTCATATGAACCATCACCTCATCACCAACTTCAAAAATATGATGTCTTCTATACTTATTAGCATTCTCCTTGTACTTATGATTACTTTGTCCCAACTTCAGCTTCACTTCCTTATGCAAAGACTCTATGATGTAGGAGCATCCAATGGCATAAGGGTAATCCTATATCACCCAAAAATATGCTTAGTGTTAGTTTTTGTTTAAAGTGTTTTCATTTTTGGATACCCACTTGAGTCAAATAAAGATTTTAACTCTCATAGCTCCACTATTAGTTTTTTAGGTTAGATTTTTTGAGCACCTTGGGATACATGACAATGTAGATAATAGTTTATTTTGTAATTGAGTCATAATTATAATGAGTTATAGGGTGTAAGTTGGAATGATGATAATACTTTTAATTTAAAGCACTCCAGAAAAAGAATTAGGTCAAAAGGCTTTTTGGTTTGAAAGTTAATATAGTTTTAAGTTGCTTAGATATCTCCTAAGAGAAATGGCTTTCATAGGCCTAAAACATGGTGGACAAGAAAATATGACCATAGGGCTATAGAGCACTTGCAGAGCTTTCTGGAAATGTAAACGGTTCATCAATTAGAGTCCCAAATCAAAACTTATGCCTCTCAAAAGTTGGACTACCATTTCTAGATTCTTCTAATTTTACACTGACTTCTAACATGTTTTTTAGAACCTTCTATTTTAGTAGTGGATGCCAAATGAAATATTCTAAAATGTATTCCTAACCCTAAACCTAATTTTGGTTACTTAAGGACAATTCTAGCATTGTAAAGACAATTTTTTGTGGAGTTCAGGAGAAGGTGCTAGAGGAGGGTTTTTCTCTAGGATTAGACAACATTGTAAGCCCATAGGGCACATCTTTGGTCTATTTTCATCATACTAAATGTAATATAAGATCACTTTTGATAATAAATTTTCCCTTTTCCTATTGTGTTCATTTTGTCTTGGGTTGTGTCCTCATCAAGTGGTATCAGAGCTGGGTTTCCTAAGTGTGTAGACAAAGTCTTGACTATGAGGCAGTTTGCACCAAGACTGTGTGGTTATGGGTTTTGATACAAGAAGATGGCTCCATGAAGGGAGTATGGTGGAAGGGTTGGAGTTGTTGCTCCTAAGGTTAGAGCCCTCTAAAGACAAGTCTAGGCATTGTAAGATGATATCCATAGATGGATGAACATTGTCATAAGTGACAAAAGTGAGGAAGAAAATGAAGAAGAAGAAAATATTGGGCAGGAAGGGGAAGGAGATGGAGAAGCTCTAAAGTAGGTAGAGGAGAAGGTTTTTAGGGCCATTTCCAAGCCTAGAAAAAGACCCAAATTGACGTTGGCATGTTTTCAAGAAATCTAAACCCAGATGAGTTGATTGACAAGATCAATGAGCTAGAGGAATATTTTGAGTATGAGGATATCAAGGACCCTAATAGGGTTAAGTGTGTGAAGGCCAAAATGAAAGGCCATGCCAAAATCTGGTGGAAAGAGATTTAGTTGGAAATAAATAGAAGAGGAAAGGAGAAAATCACAAGATGGGATCACATGGAGGACAAACGAAAGAAGCAGTTAATTCCTATTGATTACGAGCTTGATTTGTTTATAAAAGATGCAAATGTTAAAGCAAGAAAGAAAATTTCAAGAATACATAGAGGAATTTTATCGATTCCTTATTAGGGTAGGGCAAGCAGAAGCAAACAAGGAGAAGTTTGTTCATTACCTTAGTGGGTTAAGACCTAGCATTCAGGAGGAGTTAAGTCTAGTTAAAATGACTAGCATTGAAGAGGCATACCAATTTTCCTTGCGAGTTTAGGAGAAACTAAACAAAAATCTTGATAGAAGGCAAAGAGGGCACCATCAAGGAGGAAGGGGTGGTGGTAGGTCATTTGGAGGCCAAAATGAGAACTAGAAGAAAAATGAAGATGTGGGTATTAGTTGAAACCAGAGGAACAAGGGTTTCAACCACTCCTGTGATCAAAAGTTTGGAGATTAGAGAAGAAGAGGTAGAGAACTTGGACAAGGTTTAGGAAGAGGAGGCTTTTTTGGTACCTATTTTCATTGCAATGAAGAAGGTGATCATACCTTTGAATTCCCTCAACACCAAGGAAGGATAGATAGGAGAGCCGATAGTCAAGAAAGGGTTGCTTGTGTGGATGATGATGCATAGTCATCACATTCAAAGGATGTAAATAGGGGAGAGGCTCTAGTTAATGAAAGGGTCTTATTAAGTGGTGAGATTGAATCTAGACAAAGGAGGAGTTTTTTCATACTAGGTGGAAGTGTAAGGGTAAATGTTGTGATGTGATTGTTGATGGTGGAAGTACTGACAACTTGGTGCCAGAGGATAAGGTCTCAAAGCTAAAGCTCAAGAGGGAGAAACACCCCCAACCCTATTAGATTGCTTTGGTGCAAGATGATCACAAGGTCCTAGTTAGTGAGCAATTTTTGGTAAAGTTCAAGATTGGAAGTTACCATGACAAGCCTCTCTGTGACATCATTGGAATGGGTGTTTGGCATTTATTGTTCAGAAGGTTATGGTAGTTTGATAGGCATGCTATATATGATGGGCATGCAAATAAATACTCTTTGAAAAAGGATGGAGTTTTCCACAAATTTAAGCCCTTGATAAAGGAGGGTGTAATGGTATGTAATAGTGCTAGGGTGTGTATTTTTGATGGAAGAAAATTTCTAAATGGCATGAAACATTAGTACATGTGTTATGATTTAATTCCTAAAAAAGATAAGGAAGGTAGTAGTGAAATTCCAATTGAAGTTTCAAGTCTATTAAGTGAGTATGGAGATGTCATCTCTAATAATATTCCAGAAGGCTCACCACCAATAAGGAAAATTAGTCATCAAATAGATTTAATCCTTGGAGCTAGTTTACCTAACAAGGTTGCTCATAGGATGACTCCTACTAAGAATAAGGAGCTAAATAGACAAGTTCAAGAGTTGTTAAGGAAAAGTTTAATTAAAGACAGCCTAAGTCCATATGCAATACCTATAGTACTAGCACTAAAGAAAGATAGAGAGTGGAGAATGTGTACAAACTCTTGGGCTATAAATAGAATAACCATCAAGTATTAGTTTCCTTTGCCAAGAATGGATGATCTAATGGACTGTTTGAGTGGAGATTAGTACTTCACAAAGATAGATCTCAAGAGTGCTTATCACCAGATATGAATACGAGAGGGAGATGAGTGGAATATTGCATTCAAGACTAAGGAGGTTCTATACAAGTGTTTACTCATGCCCTTTGGACTGACCAATGTGCCAAGCACCTTCATGCAACTTATGAATGAGGTACTAAACAAATTTTTCATAAAAAAATTTATTTGTCTACCTAGATAATATTTTGATTTTTAGTAAGTCTTTGGATGAACATTTATTGCACATTTTTAGTGTCCTTGAAAAGTTGAGGGAAGAGAAATTGTTGATTAATTTTTAAGAAGTGTAGTTTTGTCAAAAGAGAGAGTCTATTTGAGGTTTGTTGTATCAACTAAGGGTCTCAAAATGGACCTAGAGAAGGTGAAGGTCATCTTGGAATGGCCTACTCCAAGGTCTGCCACTAAGGTGAGGTCATTTTATGGCCTAGCTAGTTTTTATAGGAAGTTCATTAGGAATTTTAGTAGTATATGTGCACCCCTAATTGAAACAATGAGGGGGGATAGAAAAGAGTTGAAGTGGACTACAGGAGTTGCAAGGAGTTTTGAATTGCTGAAGAAGATGGTGATAGAGAAACCTATGTTGGCACTTCCTAATTTCAACAAAGCATTCCAGGTAGATTACAATGCTAGTGGTAGTACTATCAGGGCTATGTTGAGCCAAGAAGGTAAGACTATTGCCTAGTGAAAAATTTAATGATGCAAAGAAGAAGTATTTTGTTTATGATCACGAGTTGTATGCAATAGTTCAAGCCTTAAAGAAATTGAGACATTATTTGTTGCCAAAAGAATTTGTCTTGTATACTAGTGACCAAGAATTTCAATACCTAAATAGCCAAGGTAATTTGAATCAGACACATTTTAAATGGGTAGAGTTCATGCAAAGCTATACATTTGTATTGAAACATAGAAGTTGCAGGTCTAATAGGTTTGCAAATGCATTTAGTAGGAGACAATTGTTTCTAATAGTAATGCAAGTTGAAGTGGTTGGGTTTGATGAACTTAAAATCTATACTCGAAGGATCTTGACTTTGTAGTGGCTTGGAAGGCTTGTAAAGAACTTGTTACTCTAGACAAGTCCAGGTGGTTAGATTACTTGATTCAAGATGGTATGTTGTTCAAGGGTAGTCAATTGTGTATCTAAAGGAGTTCTATGAGGGAGAACTTGATCAAGAAGAAACACAATGGAGAGATGGTAAGACAGTTTGGTTGAGATAAGACCTTTTTCATTATTAGAGAACATTATTTTTTTCCTTCATTGTCATAGGATGTGAAGAAGTCTGTGTAGAGTTGTCAAGTATGTCAAACAAACAAAGGATTTAGTCACAATACTAGACTCTATCAACCATTGCCTATTCCATCAAATCCTTTGGAGGAAATAAGTATGGATTTTTTTCTTGGATTGCCAAGGACACAAAGGGGTAATGACTCAATATTTATGGTGGTTGATAAGTTCTCCAAGATGGCACACTTCATTCTATACCACAAGACTCATGATGTAGTACATATTGCAGATTTTTTTTTCAAAGAGGTGGTGAGACCACATGGTCTCCCAAAAAGTATTATTTTTGATAGAGATACTAAATTTGTGGGGTATTCTAGAGGACTTTGTGGAAGAAGTTGAAGACAAAATTGAAGTTCAGTTTTGCACATCATCCACAAACTAATGGACAAACATAAGTAGTGAATAGGAGTTTGGGTAATTTGCTAAGGTGTTTATAGGAGATAAGGCCAGGATAAGATTTGATTCTACCACAAGTAGAATTTTCATACAATAATTCTATGAATAGGAGTACTATGATGCAGTGCAAGGTAGGATAAACCCCAAAGGAGATGTCCTAGCCCCTAACTATACAACCACACAATGAAAATACAATAGCAAGAAGTAACAATGTAAGATCTGATACCAAATCACAACTCTTTATTTATAAAATAACTATTACATGCAATGTGCTAGGCTGTAAGGCCTTCCCAATTATGGCCAAATACAATAGAAATTACAATAATGGTTCTACAAGATCCCTCAAGATCCAATCCAATCCAAGCTAGTCCAGATCACACTCTGGTAGAAACCTCTAAGGAAGATCTAAACTTGTGCTCACAAGCCCACCAAGAAATCTCCTTATTTTTCAAGCCATAGCTACTAGCTCTACTCAAACTTCATCCAAGTATAAACTGCCTCACATTCGACACTCTGTCCACACATTCACAACTCCATCACAATCTTGCTATAAACTAGCTCACATTCAGTGCTCTATTCACAGACTCAGGAAAACTTGCTCTTTAGCTACTTGCCACACCCACTCCTCTTTTCAAAGAATGAATCATGACTAAAGACTTCCCTACAACCCCTACTTATACCAATATAAGCCACAAGTCAGCCAAGATCACAAATTAAATACAAATACATAAATTAAATGCCAAAGTTAGCCTCCTACAACAATTATATTCCCAAAATCGATGTCCTAGTACAATTTCCATATCTCCTAGCTCTAAATGAATTAGAACTCGAGCTTAAAACCATAGGTATAAATCTAGGCCCTATTTAATCTCAAAAATTTTCATTCTTTAACTCAATGTGGAAAATTAGTTAGACAACTTGAAATAGACACCAAATTCCTAGACCATGCCGAGCAACCAAGACTATGCCGAGCACCCTAGATCATACCGAGCAACTAAAGACCATGTCAAGGCTCCTAGACCATGTTGAGATCCATAGACCATTTCAAGTTCCAATCTTTCTTTGATTGAGTACCAATCCAAAAACCCTCCAAAGAAACTACTGAGCCTCCTCCCATGAACTCCAAAGTAGTCATCAAGCAAACCCAATATGTTCTTGCATCAGACTCCCCAAGTAAATAGAAAATTGTGTCCCACACTTTGATGCCTAAAGAAAGAGAAACAACCAACTTAATCTTCAACAAAGGCTTCCATTCCAACAAGGATAAGAAAACCAATCTACACATCATCCACATCCACATCATTCTGTCAAACACCAAAATCTCAACCATCCAATCAACATGCTCACTCCCAGGAACAAACTGAACATAATGCTTCATCAAAAAACCCCCATCCATATCAACAACTAGTGAATCCATACCAGTAGCAACCAACTCCACATCATTAGCAATATGAACATCTCCATCAACACATGCCAAACTCTCAACACTAACCATCTCATTTCTCACAACAAGATGCTCTACGACACGCAACTCACCACCAACAACAACCAGATCATCAATGACCAAGCACTCAAAATCAACTAGCTAATCATGAAAACCAACATCTATCCTAGCATCAACAAGGTTAGGAATATCTTTAGCAACAACTTCCAGCTATTCTGTAGGTTTTGTATCAAACTCCACAAACCGATCAACAAAACCAAACTCTTCCACCTCGACCTTGTTATGCCATCTTCTCTCACAAACAACTCTCTTAACTAGCCAAATGACTCTCTTCCAGATTGGTAGACTCTAGCTCCTCAAATAGCTATGAAATTCCTTCATCACCTCATCCTTAACATGATTAGCCAAGCTAGCTTCAAATCGAGTAGCCATCTCAGAAAACCTCCTCTCCACCACATCACAGAGATTTGCAAGCATCTCACGGTCCAATTCTCTTAGAGCCATCTGCCAAGCTCTTTAAAAGCCCTCTGCAACAAATCCTTCCCATGATCCTTGTGACAACCTTGAATTGTTTGCAAGTCACATCACAACCTGCTACCTTGCATGAACAATCAAGAACCACATCACAAGTCTAGGACCATAGATCTGTAATCCACAAATTCTCTACGATCATACCTCAACAAGATCAATCTTCCATCTTCACATCCATCAATCCATCTATAAGCCCTCAAACCAAATTAGATCTACATCTCCAACCCAAGTCCTAGTGCAAACTGCCTCAACTTTGGCGATCTGTCTACATACTCAAGAACAACCTTCACTCTGATATCACATGACACAGTGAAAGGTAGGAGAGTCCCCAGAGGAGATGTCCTTGCCCCCATCTATACAACCACATAGTAGAAATACAAGGGCAAGAAGTAACAATGCAAGATTTGATACCAAATCACAACTCTTCATTTATAACACAACTGTTACATGCAATGTGCCAAGCTGCAAGGTGATACCACTTGACATAGTGCAAGGTAGGAGAATCCCCAAAGGAGATGTTGTAGCCCCCAACTATACAACCACACATCAAAAATACAAGGGCAAGAAGTAATAATACAAGATCTGATACCAAATCACAACTCTTTATTTATAACACAGCTATTACATGTAATGAGCCAAGCTACAAGGCCTTCCCGATTATGGCCAAATATAATAGAAATTACAATAACAATTCTATAAGATCCCTCAAGATCCAATCCAATCCAAGCTAGTCTAGATCACACTCTGGTAGGAACCTCCAAGGAAGATCTAAACTTGTGCTCGCAAGCCCACCAAGAAATCTCCTTATTTTCCAAGCCATAGCTACTAGCTCTACTCCAACTTCATCCAAGTGTAAACTACCTTACATTCGACACTATATCCACACATTCACAACTCCATCACAATCTTGTTGTAAACTACCTCACATTTGGCACTCTGTTCATAGACTCGGGAAAACTCACTCTTCAGCTACTTCCCACACCCACTCCTCTTCTGAGTGAATGAATCATAACTAAAGACTTCCCCACCCCAATCTAAGCCAAAAGTCATCCAAGATCACAAATTAAAACAAATACATAAATTAAATTCCAAAGTTAGCCTCCTACAACAATTAAATTCCCAAAATTGATGTCTTAGTAAAGTTTCCATATCTCCTAGCTATGAATGAATTAGAATGTGAGCTTCAAAATGTACGTAGAAATCTAGGCCCTCTTCAATCTTTGAAATTTTCATCCTTTAACTCATTTTGAAAAATTAGTTATATAGCCTAAAATAGACACCAAATCCACATTAGCAGCAACATGAAGATCTCCATCAACACATGCCAAAATCTCAACACCAACCATCTCATTTCTCACAACAAGATGCTTTGCAATGAAAAACTCACCATCAATAGCAACTAGATCATCTATGACCAAGCACTCTAACTCAACCAACTGATCATGAAAACCAACCTCTATCCTAGCATCAACAAGGTTAGGAATATCTTTAGCAACAACTTACAGTTGTTCTATAGGTTCTGTATCAGACTCCAAAAACTAATCAACAAAACCAAACTCTTCCACCTCGACATTGTTATGCCATCTATTGGGACTAAAAATTGCATGCTTAATTTTTAGTCACATTTAAATTTTTTTGAGAAAATCAGGCCTATAAATGCTTTGTGAAGCCTATGTACCGCTGTTGAGTTAATGCATAAATGGTGTTTAATGTTTCTAACACCCTTCATTTAGCTTTTTCACGTATTCTATAATGATAAACTGACATTCTAAACCATTTGGTGAAGTCCCATTTTGAGTTGTGTCAGTTTTGCATTTTCTGCCTAAGTGTCAAATAGTGACAAAGAGCTCAATTTTCCTTTGAATATCTTCTACCCAATTTTGTTTCATAGATCGCCACTTTGAGGATGTTTAGTATGCATAACAGAGAACCTATGTTTCAAATTTCAAGTCATTTCAAATCCATTTGACTAGGTTTCGAACCCCTTAAAGTTGGTCAATTATCTCTATTGTAAATCTACATTTTGTTCATAATTTCGGGTACCCCTGTTCGACTAGTCCTTTGACCTTGTTGACCAAAATGAAGAAATTCCTTTTGCATTATGTTCCAGGGGTCAGACACTTCATATTTTCTAGTTTTGAGATCATGACGAATCCATTTTCTTAGTTTGCTAACATGATCAAAAACCCAGTTTACATTGTTTTGTTATGGCTAAAGTATCCAGATTGATTTGTACCCTTGTTCAACATGTTATAAATTTGATCCTGTGATTGGAAAGCCTAAATAAACTATACCATCCTGTTGTGTCCTAGAAATTCTTGAAGTATGTCATTTCTCAAGTCATGATGAATCCATCTGCATACTTCTTTATGTCCAATCATTTACCAAAAATCACTTTCTGATACATTTCCCAGTTAAAACTTCAAATGCCTATTTTCAAAAATTCGCCAAATGTGTCCTATGATTCTTCATGAGCCCAAACCATATAATTACTTTCTCCTCATGGCAAAGAACTTATATCCTAGTTTTCAAAACCCCAAGTGATCAATAACCCAATTTTGTAATGCCGAACCCAAGCCCAGTTTATGTTTTTTAACACTATTTGCCTACAAAATAATTAAAGTATTGATGTTTGGAAATTAAAATATCTTGACTGGGAATCCATCATGGGCTGAAAATTTGTAGTTTGATAGAGTATGCAGGATTGAACACTCATGCCAATTTTCGTGGCCTGGTAACTTGATTGAATCAATTTTTAGAGCTAGGTAACAGGCCTCCTGATAGAGATTTCACAGTGGAGCCGACTATGTGCAAAGGCAACATTTTAATATCCAACACCAAGAATCATGAAAGTACAAACCATATGGATACATGTTTTAGAATCAAGTTTGGATGATAAAGCATAAATATTCATTCTAAAATGTGGAGAACGCTGATCTTGGGCTTTCTTCCAAGTCAAAGGCACGATGAATTCTTTATTTTGTTTTGCCTAAAGTTGCCCTCTTCATCACAACTTTAAAAACTCTTTAAAGTTTTTAATAAAATCAATATATATATATATATATATATATATATATATATATATACAAGAAGCCATCCATGTGAGAAGGCTGGGCATGGTAACTTGCATAATGAAGTCCACAAAAAAAATTATTATCTCATACCGTTGCACACATGTAAAGCCCACACTCATGATAGTCTGAGCTTGATTGGATGCCAAATAAAATGAAAAAATTATAGCAATGGCAAGGGATTTCTAAGAGAATGGAAGAGAAGAGCTTCAATACTGAATGAGGAAAGTGGCACAAGAGATAGGCAGGGAATAGAGGTGTCATCAAGCAGAAGTTTTCAAGCAAGACAGAGGAAGTTTTCCTTGAGTTTTTCCCCATGTTGGAGAAATAGAGCCTCACGCAATAAGGAGGCATTCCATTCAGCCCACATCCAACCATAGTTTCTCAAGTTGGAGATCCACATTTTAAAAAGGAAACCAACCCACACTTTATAGATGAAGATGTAGTAGAGGATGCATCCATTCAGGAGCATAAGCCACAGCAAGCCAAATGTTTTTTTTTCCTTGGTTGGAAACTCCATACAAGAAAGAGCACCCACATTTTGAGTTTTATCCCAAGAAAAAGGAACAGGGTGTCTACATTTTTTGCAAGGAAGGCATGTAAATTGCAACCCACAACCCACACATAGCATAAAGACTCACACCAAAGTAAAGCAAAGGAATCAGAATAAAATCGCAGGGATGGAGTGAAGAATAATGAAGCTGCTAGAAATTTAAAAAAATATACTGTCTAAATGCTTAGTCCCACATTGGTGATACGAGCAGAGTTTTAAATCTTTAAAACCAAAGACAATCAGATGTTAGTATGTCTTAAGGACACTGCCTATTAAAGGCAGCGCTTAGGTGTGGTGGGGCCTGTTGTCGGCCTGATGAACAGTTGAGGATGATCTCAATGAGACATAAGTCAAATTTTGGATGGAATTGTGAGGATGATGACATGGCATAGAAGGGAAGATTGCATGAGACGATGACACATGGATTATCTGAGGGTGCCCGCTTTCCTGCATTATCAAGTTGCACCCAAGTTTAAAAAATGCAAGAAAGCATGCTATCACCAAGTAGCGCTGACGTGATGGGTGGATAAGAAATTAGGCAGCCAATAGAATAGTACCACATGGCAGCTTGTGTGGTAATGGGTCCCAGTTGGTGATCAGGAGCAAGTTGAGATAGGAGGTGCTCAGATCGTGACACGTGTCACAATCTGATGGATGGTGCTTCCCCTCAAAAATAATATGCACATTAGTTTAAAAATGCGAGAAAGCTAGATTTTGCCATGTGTCACTAGGCCTAGAGTAGATGGTGATGTGGCAGATGAAGCAGAGGTGGATGAATCATGAACTGACATGTGGCTTGGTCAAACTTGGGTTGACCCAAATGGAAAGCATATAGAAAAAGAAAATTGATTTTAAATGTCATTTTAAAATTATTTTCAAAAAAGTGAATGCACGTTCATATGTTTTGTTTTATTTTAAAAGGGGCCCTTAGTATAAATTTTGAACTTTAGGCAAATTTTAAATTTTAAAAATTTAAAATCAAGAGAAGTTGCAGATAGGTTGAGCGTTCTACCAGGGGAGTATTTTTCAAAATGACTTCCTAGACATTTTCGAGAGGCTAGATATGCCTTATCATATATCGTCAGAATGGTGAGAATCTAAATTTTCTAATTTTGGAGTCAGTTTCTATACAAGAAGTAGCTGGTTCATGCTATAGGGGGATTTTTTTGAGGTACCTAAATTGCAACTATATTTAGGTAATCAGAGTCCAGAATTGATTTTAACATAGTAATGACTTGAATACAGTTGGGGTCGATCTTGATCACATCTAAGTTAGTTAGATAGAAATTTCACTGGCATTTTCATGAGGGAAATCAAATATTTTGATGACTCACAGGTTTTCATCATTCAGAAAAGGATATTTGTAAATCAGTTATAGGAATGATGAAAGAAAAAAATTAGATCAATGGTAGAAAGAAGAGAGATGATTCTGTTGCCAGAGATTGAATTTCAAGTGGACAGATGGCAGTTGCATATCAAATCCAAGAATTTCACCTTTGTCTATATCTTTCTATCTTTTTTCCATTGTAAGGGTTCCAGTCTTTGGAGAAAAACCAGTCACTACTGAGATACCAGATTTTGGATCTAGTTTTGATATGTTCCCATGCTATGATACCACATATTCTTCAGTAAATTTCTCTTATGTGAACAGTAATAGGATGGTTAATACAGCAAGTTCTGATATGTTAGGTTTCTCTGTGTTTTCATTTCATGCATATGGTTGTATTGTTTCAAAGAAATTAATACAAAGAATAGCAAGATTTCATTAGTTTCATCTTGAATCGTGTCTCCTTTCTTAGTAAGCTTCAATGTTTTACGATCTTTGAACAAAGAGCCTAGGTTGTAGTTATAGTCCCTTAAGGCTGTATGTTATTTCATTGTTGCCTATAACTCAAGTAGTTATGTAAATGCTTCAAAGAAATAACAGGGTTGCAAGTTTTTTGATGGGGATATAATGTAAGAATGAGGTTTAGATTAAGCACAAATGTCTATTTGCAAGTTAAATAGATAGATCAAATATCTAAATATATGTATAAGTATTAGATATCCATATGTATGTATTTGATTCATGGATTTGCCCAATGGATTAGGCATTGATTAGCTACAGGATCATTAGGTCTTACTGCTGCATATCTAAGGTTTTGTTGAATTCAAAATGATTAATTAAATGTTCTTTCCATTTTATGTTGAAGGACCTAAATGTTTAACCCTCACTCAGCTTGTGAATATTCTAGATCTACATTTAGCTATTGCAGATTTGTGTCATTTCATGAGTTACAAGGAGATATAAGGGTTTTACCTTCTTAATAGATTCAGGGATATGTTTTTACACTGGTATGGTATCATTTGAATATTAGGTATACCTGCCTAGGTTTTGCAGAGCCTGAAGTGCAGAAGGAGTGTAGCCTTATAGTTGGCCTGTTGTCAGAAATGGAATGTTGAAAATGGGAGTTAGTTGCCCCTAGATGTGTCACTTTCTCAATGGGATAATTGAAAACCCTCCAGCATTTTCAAACACCAACACCATCTTCTCTCACAAACAAGTCTCTTAATTGGAAAAATGACTCTCTTCTAGATCGGTAGACTCCAGCTCCTCAAATACCTATGAAATTCCTTCCTCACCTTGTCCTTAACATGATCAGCCAAGCTAGCTTCAAATCGATTAGCCATCTCAGAAAACCTCCTTTCCACCACATCACAAAGATTTGCAAGCATCTCAAGGTCCAATCCTCTCAGAGCCATCTCCTAAGATCTTCAAAAACCCTCTGCAACAAATCCTTCCATGCTCCTTGTGAAAACCTTGAATTTTTTGCAAGTCAGATCACAACCTGCCACCTTGCATGAACAATCAAGAACCACATCACAAATCTAGGACCATGGATCTGTAATCCAAAAACTCTCTACGATCATGCCTCAACAAGATTAGTCTTCCATCTTCACATCCATCAATCCATCTACAAGCCATCGAATCAAATTAGATCTACTTCTCCAACCCAAGTCCTGGTGCAAACTACCTCAACTTCGGTGATCTTTCTACACACTCAGGAACAACCTTCTTTCTGATACCACCTGACGTAGTGCAAGGTAGAATAATCCCCAAAGAAGATTTTCTTGCCCCCAACTATACAACCACATAGAAAAAATACAAGGGCAAGAAGTAACAATGCAAGATTTGATACCAAATCACAACTCTTTATTTATAACACAATTGTTACATGCAATGTGTTAGGCTACAAGGTGATACCATCTGATGTAGTGCAAGGTAGGAGAATCCCCAAAGGAGATGTCCTAGCCCCCAACTATACGACCACATAGCAAAAATACAAGGGCAAGAAGTAACAATGCAAGATCTAATACCAAATCAAAAATCTTTATTTATAATGCAACTATTACATGCAATGTGCTGGGCCACAAGGCCTTCCCAATTATGGCCAAATACAATAGCAATTGCAATAACAGTTCTACAAGATCCAATCCAACCCAAGCTAGTCCAGATCACAATCTGGTAGAGACCTCCATGGAAGATCTAAACTTGTGCTCACAAGCCCACCAAGAAATCTCCTTATTTTCCAAGCCACAGCTACTAGCTCTACTCCAGCTTCATCCAAGTGTAAACTACCTCACATTCGGCACTCTGTTCATAGACTCAAGAAAAATCACTCTTTAGCTACTTCCCACACCCACTCCTCTTCTAAGTGAATAAATCATGACTAAATACTTCCCCACAACCCCTACTTATACCAATCTAAGCCAAAAGTCAGCCAAGATCACAAATTAAATACAAATACATAAATTAAATGCCAAAGTCAACCTCCTAAAATAATTAAATTCCCAAAATTGATGTCTTAGTAAATTTGCCATATCTCCTAGCTCCAAATGAATTAGAACTCGAGCTTAAAACCATAGGTAGAAAACTAGGCCCTCTTCAATCTTTAAAATTTTAATCCTTTAACTCATTGTGGAAAATTAGTAGTACAACCTGAAATAGACACCAAATTTCTACACCATGCTAAGCAACCAAGACCATGTCGAGCTCCATAGACCATGTCAAGCTTCCTAGACCATGTCAAGCAACCAAAGACCATGCCAAGCTCTTAGACCATGCTAAGATCCATAGACCATGCTAAGCTCCAATCCTTCTTTGTCTAAGTACCAGTCTAAACACCCTCCAAAACAACTACTGAGCCTCCTCCCATGAACTCCAAAGTGGTCACCAAGAAAACCCAAGATTCTCTTGCATCATACTGGTAGATCACCATTCCAAATTATGTATAGGAGTAGTACAAGGACTACACTAGAGCTAAGGAAGATGGAACAAGGGGAGAGGACAAGTGCTAAGGTAGAAGACTTTGTTGAACATGTCAAGAACCTACATGAGGAGGTGCAAGCACATATTACCAAGATGAACCTACAGTATAAGGCTAGGGTAGATCAAAAGAGGAGACATAAGAAGTTCCAACTTGGAGATCAAGTTATCATATATTTGAGGAAGGAATGATTTCGAGTGGGTACCTACAATAAGCTAAAGATGAAGAAATTTGGCCCCTACAAATTTTTTAAGAAATATAATTCAGGGAATGCATATGAGGTGGATTTGCCATATGGTATTCACATTTCTCCTATTTTCAATATTGCAGACTTAACAGAATATCATGATAATGGTGCAAATGAGGAGTTGATGTTGGAGCCATGTCCAATTCCTACTTCTACGAAGGAAGAGATTGAAGAAATCCTAGATAGTCATGTGGGTCATAGTACCAAAAATAGGTAGTATAAAGAATACCTGGTGAAGTGGAAAGGACGATCAGTAGAAGATTCAACTTGGATATCTGCAATGGAGGTTTCCCATTTGGGTTTTCCTCTACCATCTATAAAGTGATAGGGTCACTTTTCAGTCTATCTTGGTTGTCTAATGCAGGAGCATCTAGTGGTGTAAGGGATTTCCTATATCACCCAAAAATATGCTTAGTGTTAGTTTCCATTTAAAGTGTTTTCATTTCTGGATACCCATTTGGGTCAAATGAAGATTCTAACTCTCATAGCTCCACTATTGGTTTTCTGGGTTAGATTTTTTGAGCACCTTGGGATACATGCCAATGTAGAGAATAGGTTATTCTATAATTGATCTGTAATTATAATGAGTTATAGGGTGTAAGTTGGAGGTGTGATTATACTTGTAATTTAAAGCACTCTTGAAAAAGAATCGGGTCAAATTACAATTTCAAAGTTATTGTAGTTTTAAGTTTCTTGGAGACCTCTTAAGAGCACTTCAAATTCAAATTTGAGGCACTAAATGGCCTTATACGAGCCCAAAAAATGGGAGAAAAGAAAATCTTTCCATAGGGATATAGAGCACTTGGAGAGCTTTCTAGAAATGTAAACAATTCATCAATCAGAGTCCTAGATCAAAAATTATGCCTCTTGAAAGTTGGACTACCATTTCTAAATTCTTCTAATTTTACATTGAATTCTAATGTATTTTCTAGAACCTTCTATTTTGGTAGTGGATGCCAAATGGCATATTCTAAAATGTATTCCTAACCCTAAACTTAATTTTGGTTACTTAAGGACATTTTTGGCATTGTAAAGGCAGATTTTGGTAGATTTTAAGAGAAGGTACTAGAGGAGGGCTTTTCTCTAGGATCAAACAACATTGTAAGCCCATAGGGCACATCTTTGGTCTATTTTCATTGTACTAAATGTATTAGCAAATCACTTCTAATAATAATTTTTCTCTTTTTTTTTTTGTGTTCATTTTTTCTTGGGTTGTGTCCTCATCACTCCATAAAATCACCAAATTCTTCTCTTGCAGCACTTCTCTTCTCTTCACCACCAACATCTCTTAAATATGATACTCCTCTAGGTTTTGTTCTAGTACTCCTATTTACAAAATTATTAAATGAAAACTTAGCTTTTGCCAATAAAATCTCCTTGTTATGTGATTCATCTCCAACTAAGCATCTCAACAAATTACCCAAACTTCTATTCACAACCTTTGTTTATCCATATATCAATGGATGGAATGTAGAACTAAACTTCAGCTCATTACAGCAACAATCTCTTTGAAGAAAATTTCAGCAACATGCTCACCATTTTATGTCTTCTTATATGATATAAAATGAGCCATCTTAGAAAATCTATCCACAACAACAAATATAAAATCATACCCCTTTGATGTTTTAGGCAATCCAAGAACAAAATCCATAGCGATGGCATGCCAAGGTTTCTTAGGAATAAAATAGGTATATACAAAACAATATTCTCACTTACTCCTTTTGCAACTTCACAAACTCTACAACTCCTTACTAATTTTTGAACATCCTTATACATCTATAGCCAATAATATTTTTCCTTCAGCAAACTCAATGTCTTATCAATTCCAAAATGTCTAGCCAATCCACCACTATGTTTTTCCTTAATCAAATTCAACCTCATATAACTTCTAGGGATACACAATTGAATACATTTAAAAAACATACCTTCTTGAATGAAATATTTGTCATACCTACTAATGTGATCTATTAATTTTGGTTCTCTACACTCTATCCATGCCTCATAAAAATTAGGATCAGTATCATACAACTCATTCATTTCATCGAAACCAAGAAGTTAAACCTTCATTTTAATCAATAAAGAACATCTTCTACTTAATGCATCAGCAACTCTATTACTAACTCTGTTTTTATGCTTAATCACAAATGTAAAACTCTACAAATACTCAACCCACTTAATATGTCTTTGGTTTAATTTATGTTGACTTCCCAAGTATTGTAATGCTTTATGATTAGTATATAACACAAACTCCTTAGGAATCAAATAATGTCTCCACTTCTTCAATGCTTGAACAATAGCATAAAACTATTGATCATACATAGAATACTTCCTTTTAGCATCATTCAACTTCTCACTAAAGAAAGCAATAGGATTACCTTCTTGACTCAATATAGCTCCTATTGCACTACCATGTGCATCACATTCAACTTGAAATGCCTTATTGAAATTAGGAAAAACCAATACAAGTAACTTAGCAACCTTTTATTTCAACATCTCAAAACTCTTATCAGCTCCATTTGTCTACTTGAATTCCTTTTTATCTCCTCACATTGTCTTAGTCATAGCATTACAAACAATACTAAAATTATTTATAAAATTTCTCTAAAAATTAGCCTAACCATGAAATGATCTTACCTCACACAAATTTTCAAGTGTAGGCCATTCCAAAATCGCTTTAACCTTCTTAGAATCCATTCTCAAACTATCAGCTGAAATCACAAATCCCAAATACATGATCTCTTATTACATAAAAGAACACTTTTTCAAATTAATTATCAACTTCTCCTCTTTCAACCTCTACAATACTTGTCTAGCATGCTCAAGATGTTCTTCCTTAGTCTTACTGAATATCTGAATATCATCCAAATAAAGAATCACAAACTTACCCAAAAATCTTTTCATAACCTCATTCATCAACCTCATGAAAGTACTAGGTGCATTAGTCAAACCAAAAGACATGACCAACCATTCATACAAACCATCATTTATCTTGAAAGTAGTCTTCCATTCATCTCCTTCTCTAATTTCAATCTAATGATAGCCACTCTTCAAATCAATTTTGGTAAAATACTTTTCTCCACTCAAATAATCTATTATGTCATCCATCCTTGGCATAGGATATCTATATTTCACTATGATCTTGTTTATAGCTCTGGAATCAGTACACATTCTCCATTCTCCATTCTTTTAGGTGTTAATACAATAGGTACAACACATGCACTCAAGCTTTCTCTAATTGATCCCTTCTACAAAAATTCAAGCACTTGTCTGCTAAGTTCTTCATTCTCTGTAGGTGTCAATCTATATGGTGCTTTGTTCAATAAACTAGCTCTAGAAATTGGATCCATTCAATGACTTGTACTTCTTATTGGTGGTAAACCATCAAGAATATCCTCAGCAACAATATCTTAATACTTGTTCAACAATTCTATAATTTCTTCTGGTACTCAACTACCACTATCTATTGTCACTCGATCATTACTACCCAAACTTGATCCTTTAGGAATTATGGCTAAACAAACTTCATTCCCCTTCACTTCTTTTTCAAATTTTTTCCCATTAACCATGAAAATTCTCATAGTAGCGCACTTAACCTCATCTAGACTTTCAATCAAAGGCAACAATATTTACTTCTTCCCATTCACCCAAAGAATATATTGATTCAATATTCCATCTTGTACAACATATCTATCATATTGCCAAGGTCTACCCAACAAAATATGATAACAATCCATAGGTGTAATATCACATAGAACTTCATCAAAGTAATGCCCAATCTTGAAATTCCCAACATGTTGTTCACTTACCAATATCTTATGCTCATCTTTGATCCATGAAACATGATAGGGTTTTGGATGCTTCAACCTCTACAACTGAAATTTTGAAACCAACTCTTTTGATACCAAATTTACAGAACTTCCACTGTCAATGATCACCTTGCAGCATTTTCCAGCCATCTTACATTTGATCTTCAAAAGACTTCCTCTAAGGATAGGTTCCTCATCACTTCCCTTATTACATAAGCTTCTTCTCACCATCATATTTTCTCCAGCCTCAGGTCCACTTAGTGAACTCTCAATCTCTTCTTGAATCACAATATTTCTATTACCTTGTCCACTTTCAGAGGATCTACATTCAAAGGATCTATTCCCTTCTTTACCACATCTAAAACAATTATAATGAAAACTACCTCTAGAATAAGAACTACCTCTTCCTCAATAAGAAATAGTACCTCCTTGGTATGAACTACCACCTTTCCACTTAGTCTTGTCTTTGTCATCATTCTTCCATTTAGATTTTCCTTATCTTGCACAAAACTATCAAATCTGCCACCTTCATTGTAAGATCTTCCTCTGCCTCTCTAGAATCTACCACCTCTACATCTTTGTCTTTGTTCATGCTTATTTGTCAAGATCTCCTCATCTTTCAATGCATATTGATATGCTTCTTCCACACTTTCCAATTTCACAAAACTTATTTCATCTTGAATTTCAAATCTCAATCCATTTAAATATCTTGCAATTTTCTCAAAATCATCATACACATGTCCAAATTTGATTTCCAATCTATAGAATTCCTCAGTATACTCTTTCATAGTCATAGATCTTTGTATCAAATTTTTCATATTTCTCAATAAACTAACTTGGTAATTAGTAGGAAGGAAATTGTTCTTTACCTTGTTCACCATCTTTGACCAAGTCTTGATCTTTTCCTTTCCTCTCCTTTGTCTATCAGTTTGCAAATGCTCCCACCATAGTGAAGAACAAACTTTCAACCTAGTAACTACAAGTTTCACATTCCTATTATCAAAAGTGTTTTCATACTCAAAGAACTTCTCCATATCCAAGGTCCAAGATAGCACATCATTGGTATCCAATTTTCCACCATAAGGAACAACTTCTACAACAAACTTTGAATGTGCCCTAGATAATACTATTAGTAATCTTTCCTCATCTTGATCTTCTTTAGGTTTTGGATTAGGGTTTGGTACTATTGCTCCATCATCACTCACATCCTCAAGATGTGCTCCTCTCCTCTGAGATGTCTCCATAACATCTAATCTAGCTACAATTTTTCTCAATGTATCCAATATCATATTATCAAAAATTCCTCTACCTTGAACCATCTTTACAAATCAAGTTCCTGCAAGATTGTATACCTCTACAAGTTATAGGTCAAATTTGTAGATCTGCAATTGTACAACCAAATCTACTTAGGGTTCTACATGATCCAATCTCCACAAGGATGAACCTCAAGCTCTAATACCTCTTGACACAAGGAGGGAAAGAATAACTAGGGCCAAAGGCACACCTAGCAATACAAAATTGACCTTGCAAAGTTAACACAATAGAAGAAAACACACAAAGAGAACATCAACATAAAGAGAGAGAGAGAGAACAATATTCTTTTATTGATTCATCAAATGATCAGCATACATGCCCAGCTATAAGGCTTTCTAGGTTATCAAAAGAAACAAAACACATTCTAGATCCAAGGTCCAAATTCACATTTGCACTTCCAGACACATATGCATCAAACTTGTACAGTCCTCCAAAATCTCTACCAATCTACTCCAAAATAGTTTCTTAACTCAAGACAAAGCACCCTATTTATGCTTTTCAAAATGACTTATAGAATATTCTAGAACATCACAAGACATAAAGGCCAACCCTAAAATAGTCTATACACATCCCAAGACAAGATCTTATCATAAATGTCACAATCAAAATTAATCTCACAAGTCATCTCCCATAAAAAAAAATGCAGAAAACTCATCCAAAATGTTGACACTCAGCATCAAGAGGAAAACTTGGTACACACTATGGAACTTGACACATATTGTAGAGTAAGATGAGATAACATGCTAACATGAGTGTTAACATGACATGGGATAACATAAGATCGACTTATATTGCAAAATTACTGGCACTTGATAATTGATCCAACTCGAAAATGACTATAACTTGACAATAACTAGTAGAATGAACACAAACCAGCAGGATAACACATCAACCCAGGACTCTCCTACATCATATATGAACAAGGAAACAATCCTTCCTAGCACATTCACCATCATGGATTAAAGTACACCAAGTGCTCCATCTTGGTATCTGTAATAAAATCAAATTATTCAACTTCTCAAACATGAATGATCATACCTATTATGACACTGTCACTAGACATATGTAGAAGCCATTCAGAGGGAAAGCCACCCAACCTATCACTTAAGAAGATCATAAAATCTTGTACCAACTAAAATATCAAGTATAAACACCTAATCCAAAGGTAATCACATGTATTTGTAGTTGTCAAAATATCTATAGCTAAAATAACACCCACAACAAATGCCAACCCATCTAACTATCCATACCTCCAAAGGTATACCAAGTGAGTCTCTAATGCAGGGTGCTCCCCTTAATATCATAAACTCATAACAAAAAAAAGTAAACAACAAAAAATGTGAGAACAAAATATGGACTTCTTATTTACACTGTAAATGCGAAATTACATAAATAATAAGTACAATATGTTAACCCATATGGGTGCCTTCAATATAATAATTTGCAAGACAAGCTATGAACTATCACCCAAAGATGTCTTATACAATGTTCAAGCCTTTCTTAAATAGGCAATTTTATGCTGCATGAGAAGGTTCTAGATGGTCAAACTTAATATCTAGGGCTGACAGACCCTAATAATACACATAGAGTTAGCCAAATTCATCTTTAAAAAAGTATCTTAGAAATTTCGGTAGCCCAACTTCCGAAGGCCGTAACTCATGAACCATTGCTTTGATTGGATATTATAACCACTTTTTAGAAACACCAACTCCTGATCTATACTTTGAAACAATGCTAACATCATTCCATCAATTTTTTGGACCTCATCTAGGCACTTTAAGGCCTCCAATGGTAAGCCTAAAGATTTTTTTGCAAATTATTCCACCGAAAATCTATAATAATGTCTTTGATTCTTAAGTTGGAGCAATGAGATTTATATGGTAGGCTCATATCTCTAAAATGAACTTTCCTATGGAAAATGAGAACATTTTGAGCTCATATGACAATTTTACTAAAAATAGCAAGTTCCTATAAATAATAACAACCCTGTCTACTAACCCTTATTAAAATAGAAAAGATTGAAAATAAATTTATTTGGGTGATGCAAGATTTGCCTTACAACTAGGATTCTCTTGCATTAGACACCTAGGGTAATTTGAAAAGTGACCCCATTATATCTCAGGTGTTCAGAGGAAATCCAAGATGGTTAACCTCCTCCTTTGATAGCCATGATGAATCCTCAACTATTCTCCCTTTCCATTTGACTAGATATTCCTCATAAGTTCTATTTCTAGTACTTTTTCTAACATGACTGTCTAGTATCTCCTCAATCTCCTTTGTAGCCAAACTAACTATTGGAATACTCCACTATGCTTTTGCAACTTCATCTCCATCACCTCCTTCATAGTAATCTATCAAATATGAAATATTAAATACTAGTGAAATATTCAATTCAGCAGGCAACTCCACTTCCTAAGCATTTCCAGAATCATCCCTTTTAACTATCTTGCACAGGCCAAACTTCTTCATCTTCAGCTTATTATATATACCCACTAGAAAATTATCCTTCCTCAAATGAACCATGACATCATCTCTAATGTAAAATTTCTCATACCTCCTTTTCACATCTACCTTAGTCTTATACTATGTATTCATCTTTATAATGTGCTTCCTCACCTCTTCATTGACGTTCTTCAAATGTTCGACAAAATCTTCTACTTCAACACAACTTATCTCTCCTTTATGCAACTACCTCATTCCAGAAGCATTTCTAGGAGTATTCTCATATACAATCTAAAATGGTGATTTACCAGTACTCCTATTGATAGAATTATTATATGCAAATTCTGCCTATGGTAAAATCATATCCCATCCTTTTGGTTTATCTCCAACCAAGCATCTTAGCAATTTTTCTAAACTACAATTCACAGCTTTTTTCTATCCATCAGTCTATGGATGATGTGATAAACTAAACTTCAAATCTATCTTCAACTTCTTCCACAATGTATGCCAGAAGTACCCAACAAATTTGATATCTTGATCTGAAACTATACTCTTTGGAAAACCATGTAGTCTTACCACTTCTCTGAAAAACAACTATGCTACATGAATAGCATCACCATTCTTCTTACAAGGAATAAAATTTGCCATCTTTGAAAACCTGTCAACCACCACAAAAATAGAATCATGCTTGCACTGGGTCCTTGATAATCCAAGAATAAAATCCATACTAACATCCTCCCATGGCTTCTCTAGTATAGGTAATGGCTAATATAACCCTAAATTCTACTTCACTCATTTTTCCATCTAACATACTCTGAAACTTTGTACAAATTTCATCACATCTTGCTGCAACTATGGCTAGTAATAATTTTTAGCAACCAAAGCTATGGTTTTATCTTTTTCAAAATATCTAGCCAATCCTTCACTATGCTTCTCCTTGATGAGATTCTCTCTCATTGAACTTTTGGGAATACAAAATTGGCTTCCTTTGAACAACATATTATCTTGAATCATGAAATCTAGCCACTTTTTCCCATCAAGTGTAACAAGTTTTGTACAAGCCTTCTATGCTTCACCAAAATTAGGATCATCTAGATACAATGTGCTAAGCTCCTTGAACCCAACCACCTCTATCTGCATTTCTGTTGGCAAAAGTTGTCTTCTACTAAGAGAATCTACAACCTTGTTATACTTCCCACGCCTATGTTTGAAAACAAATGTATAACTCTACAAAAACTCAACCCACTTTAAATGCCTTTAGTTTAATTTTTCTTGACTATTCAAATATTGCAAAGCTTGATGATCAGTATATAGAACAAACTCCTTAGGAAAAAGATAGTGTCTCCACTTCTTCAATGCTTGAACTATAGCATAAAATTTCTGATCATAAACAAAATATTTTCTTTTTGCATCATTTAACTTCTCACTAAAATAAGAAACAGGTCTACTTTTTTTACTCAAAACAACTCCATTGTAGTACCACTAGCATCATAGTCTACTTGAAACACATTGTTAAAATCAAGAAGTACTAAAATAGGTTTCTCAATAACTTTTTGTTTCAATAGATTAAAACTTTTATCTACTCCTATAGTCCACTTAAACTCTTTCCTATCCCCTCTCATTATTTCATTCAAGGGTCCACAAATACTAATAAAGCTTCTTATGAACTTTTTGTAAAATGTAGCTAGTCTATGAAAAGATCTTACCTCTGTCAAACTCCTTGGAGTAGACCATTCAAGGATAACCTTTACTTTCTTTGAGTTCATTTTCAGACCTTCTCCTAAGACTATAAATCCTAGGTACACCAACTCCTTCTTTACAAAACTACACTTCTTCAAGTTTATCAACAACTTTTCTTCCCTCAACTTTTCAAATACCTTACAAATATGAATCAAATGCTCCTCCAATATCTTACTAAATATCAATATATCATCTAGGTAAATAATGACAAACTTACATAGAAACTCCTTCAGTACCTCATTCATGAGCCTCATGAAAGTGCTCAGTGCATTGGTTAGCCCAAAAGGCATGACTAACCACTCATATACTCCTTCCCTTGTCTTGAAAGTAGTCTTTCACTCATCACCTTCTCTGATATGAATCTGATGGTACCCACTCTTTAGATCTATCTTTGTGAAATACCAAGCTCCACTCAAATATTCCATAATATCATCCATGCTTGGAAATGGAAATCTATAATTTATTGTGATCTTGTTGATAGTGCAAGAATTTGTGCACATCCTCCATTTTCCATTTTTCTTCAATGCTAATACTACCGGTACAACACATGGACTGAGACCCTTTGAAATCAACCCCTTCTATAATAACTCATGAACTTTCTTGTTCAACTCTTCAATTTCTATTGGTGTCATTTTGTGTACTACTTTATTTGGCAAACTGGCTTTTGGAACCAAATCCATCTGGTGATTGATCTTCCTCACTAGGGGCAATCCATTAGGTACATTATTTGATATAATATCAAAAAACTCTCCCAACATATTTTCAACTTCTACAGGTACCTCCTCTACTTCTTTCTTACTATCTTTAGGAATTATAGAAAAAAACATATGCTCATGCTTCATACCTTTAAGAAACTCTTTTCCATAAACATAACATATTCTAGTAGCACTACATACATTTTCTTCTTTATCCTTCAATGGCTTCAACTTATGTTTCACTTCATCCTTAGTTAGAGTGTAGGAATTTGCTCACCCATCATGTAAAACATGCCTATCAAACTACCACAGCCTACCCAACAACATATGACATATGTTCATAGGTATGATATCACATAGTACCTCATCCTAGTAGTTTCCAATCATGAACTTCACTGAGCACTACTCATTAACCATGACCTTGTGGTCATATTTCACCCAAGCAATATGGTATGGACACAAGTGTTTCTACCTCTTCAACTTCAATTTGGTGACCATCATTTGTGACACTAGATTGTTAGTACTTCCACCATCAATGATCACATCACAACACTTATCTTCATATTTGCACCTTGTGTGAAACAAGCTCCTTCTTTGTTTCGGTTCATTCTCGCCACTCAACAAGACTCTTCAATTAACTAGGACTTCTCCTCTTTTAGCATCTTTAGAATTTAAGGATTTTGCATCTTCATCAACATGTGCAACTCTCACTTGATTTTCTTTTCTTCAATCCATCCTTTCTTGGTGCTAGGTACATTCAAATGTTCTATGCCCTTCTTCTCTATAGTGAAAACATTTTCCACGAAAGCCTCCTCTTCTAGATCCTTGTTCTCTGCCTCTTTCTCTCTAATATTTATTATTCTGATCATGGAAATGATTGAAAAATTTTATCCTCTAGTTCTGACTACTACTTCTAGCCTTGTCCTTATTCTTTTGATCATCATTACGGCCACCATAAGATCATCCAATAGATCTTCCACCATGACCTCTTCCACTGTTCTTATTATCAAACTTCTTGCTCAGTTTCTCCTCAACTCTTAGGGAAAATTGGTATGCCTCCTCAATACTGTTCATTCAAACCAGACTTAGCTCATCCTAAATTTTGGGCCTTAACCCATTAAGATAATGGACAACTTTCTCCTTATCAAATTTTGCATGGCCAGTTTTAATGAGAACTCAGTAGAACTCTTCGGTATACTCTTGAACAAATTTTCCTTCTTGCTTTAACCCTTGCATTTTCTTTAATAGATCAAGTTCATAATCCATGGGAATTAATTGCCACTTCAATTTATCTTTCATTCAATCCCATCTAATGATTTTCACCTTTCCCTTTTTATTTCACTCCAACTAAACCCACTGCCACCAAATTTTCACATGTCCCTTTAGTTTTTCCTTTGCAAACTTGACCCTATTAGGATCATTAATATCTTCATACTCAAAGTACTCCTATAGTTCATTGATCCAATCAATCAACTCCTTTGGATTAAGATTTCTTGAAAATGTGAGAACCTCAAACTTAGGTCTCTTTCCAATCTCAGAGATGGTCCTAAAAAGCCTCACTTCCTTTGGATTCAGAACTACCTCTGCTTTGGCATTTTCTTCTACTTTTTCCTCATCCTCACTTTCATTTCTTATAGGAATATTTATTCCTCTTTTCATTTTTTCTCCCAATGTTTGCATTTTCCTTTGGAGGGCTCAGAAACCCTTAGGTGTAACACCTACAACTCTTTTGCCACACTCTCTTCATGGAGGTATTTTCATTCTTCTACTGAAACTCTAGTGAAAATTACCTCACAATTGGTAATTTTTCTACATGCTCAACCCAACCATGATCCTGGTGCAAACTGCCTCATAATTGGCAATTTTTTGACACACTAGGTTCATACTTCATCCTTCTTGATCGAATACCACTTTTCTGCTCCACAAGCATATTTGCTTATCCTTCAAGTTCACTTCCTCTTTTCTAATCTCTTTCAACTCATTCAACTTGCATCTCACACTTTGAAATCACAACTTGACCTTTTACTTGTACCTTTTAGATTGTCAAGTTGGCTCAAATACAACTTAGAATAACCAATATTCATCACCTCAGTTAGCTAGAATTAATAGGTAAAATAATTAAGCTTTACATGCCAAAATAAGAAAATCCTTTGGTAGCCAACCCAGCTTGGTAGAAACTGATTCTAAAGCCATTTCCTATGTTAACCAATAGAGGCTCAATTAACACTGTGAACTTACAAAATTCCTTTAGTAACTAAGTGAACTTGGCTAATACTAACTCTGTTCAACTTTTCCTTTGTTAACCCAAGTGAGCTTGGTTAACACTCTTCTCTACTTAACTTTCTTTGATGCCCAAGTGAGCTTGGTAGAAACTGCCTTCTACATAGAGTAAACTCAGGAATGCTCAGTAGATTAGGAAAACTATCTTCACTAACCAAGTGAGATCATCATGCACTAATTGTCAAATGATATGACATTTGTGTAACATCAAGGACAACATAGAATCAATCAATTGTATCCAACAATCTCCCTCTTTGGAATTAATGGCAACACAACATGTCATAGCACAATGAACTTTTGAGACTAAGACTCCCCCTATCAAAAAGTTTCTCCCTCTTTGATTTTACGTAAAAAACTTCTCCAAAAGTTTTCTCCCTCTATGAATGAACTTCTTAACTTATTCCTTTGCAAAATTTTGAAAAGATATGATAGTAAACTTATCCCTCTTTGACAACACATGCTGAAGATAATTCTAATTAGTGCCAATGTACCTTGAGTATAGATTCATCTGCAATATGTCCTTGTCAATACTGCATCAACTAATTGATCTTCAACTTCATTTCTGTTGATGCATCACTAACCTTTATTTAATGAGCTTCAGATAGGGGAATGACTCCTAGCTTACCTCTTAGATACAAAAATTCATCCTTAGGTAATGGCTTGGTGAATATATCTACAATTTATTCTTCTCTATGCACATATTCCAATCTAATTTCTTTGTCCTGTACTAATTCTCTTAAAAAGTGATAGTTTATAGCAATGTAATTTATTTTGGAATGCATCACTAGATTCTTTGATATGTTGATTTCACTAGTGTTATCACAATACATCACTATTGGCTCTTTGGTCTCAACCTTCATTCCTTCCAACAACTATTTGAACCAAACAATGTTAGAACAATTCACTGCTACTGCTACATATTCTACCTCTATTGTGGATTAAGATGTGTAGTTTTGCTTCTTGCTTGTCCAAGATACCATCCTTTTACCAAGAAAGAATACTCCACCACTGGTGCTCTTTCTATCATCAAGATTTCCTTCCCAATCAGTATTAGTAAATACTTTTAAGTCAAGGTTGCCTCCAAGTTTGTACCATAATCCATAGTCTTTAGTACCTTTCAGATATCTTAGGATTCTTTTTATTGCCATCATGTGGTTTTCTCTGGGTTTAGCTAAGAATCTTGCCACTATCCTAACTACTAAGGTAATATCAAGTCTTGTATGTATCACATACTATAATTTCCTAATCATTGATCTATATAAGGTTTGATCTACTTCTTTGGATTCATCATCTTTTGAAAGCTTAACTTCAGTACACATGGCGATTCCAACTAGTTTTGAATCTTCCTTTCCAAATTTCTTGAGTATCTCTTTGATGTACTTAGATCGAGTGATATAGATACCATTTTTGTTTTTTTGTATTTGCAATCCAAATTTTTTTTTATTTCACCAAACATGGACATTTCAAATTCTTTATTCATTCGTTCTAAAAATGCTTTACATAAATCATCATTTCCTATGAATAGAGTATCATCCGCAAATATTTCTACAAATAAAATCTTCTTATCTGGTTCTTCCTTGATATATAGGCTATTATTATCATTTTCTCTTTGAAAACCAATCTGTATCAAATAGTTATGCAGTCTTTCATACCAAGCTCTAGGAGCTTGTTTCAGACCATATAGGGCTTTGTGTAATTTGCAGACCATGTCCCTTCTGTTTGGATCAATAAAACCTTATGGCTGCTCAATGTAGACTTCCTCATCAAGAATTCTATTCAAAAATACATATTTAACGTCCATCTTATATACTTTGAATCCTTTGTGAGTTTCATAAGATAGTAAAGTCCTGACACCTTCTAATCTTGCAATAGGGGAAAAAGTTTCACCATAATCAATACCTTCTTCTTGAGAATAACCTTTACATACCAACCTTGCTTTGTTTCTTGATAATTTCCATCTTCATTTAGCTTATTTATGAATACCTTTAGGCCTAGGTACAAGAGTCCAAGTTTTATTCTTTTCTATTTATTCTATTTCTTCATTCATAGCCTCAATCCAGCTTTCATTTTTCAATGCATCTTTAACACTTCTAGGTTCAAATTTAGCAAGTAAACATGTACCTTTTAGTTTGATTCTTGTCATTGTTCCATCAAATTTGTCTCCAATAATCTAATTAGGTGCATGATGCCTTCTAACATATTTAGCCAATATAGGTGCTTTGACTTTTGAATGAACTAAACTATCTTCATTATGAATTTCAAATTCTAGCTTGGGTCCTTCTATTTGTGGCTCAGGTTCTTCAGACTTGATATGCACTAAATCAGTAGCCTCTATATGTGACTCAGGTCCCTATGGCTTGTTTTGCACTTCCTGCAACTCAGTAGCTGATGGAGATTTGGAGAGGTTGCAAGATGAAGTCTCCTTTTTGTCAAATGTGTTTGGCAATGTATCATGTTCATAGTAGAGAAATCTTTTTTAGTCTTCTAGCTCCTTTTTTCCTTTTTCTTTAGTCTTTTCTTCAAACTCATCAATTCTCACATGTGCACTTTCTATGATTTTGTGAGTGGATAAATTTAGACATTTGATGCTTTACTTCTACAAGAATATCATAGAAATATACCTTCATCACCTTTTATATCAAATTTTCCTTTTCTAGATTCCAACATTTGCTTCCAAATACTTTCAAGTAACTTACATTGGGTTTGTGGTCATACCATAGTTCATAGAGAGTTTTGTTTGAGTCCTTCTTCAACTAAACTCAGTTTAAAGTATGAACAGAAGTGCTAATAACTTCCTTCCAGTATTTGATATCAACATTCTTCTCAATCATTAGTGTCCTTGCACAATCCATGATGGATCTATTTTTTCTTTTAGCTATTCCATTCTACTCAGGAGTACTAGGGGTTGATACTTGTCTTTTAATTCCTCTTTCAATGCAAGAATTATTGAATTCATTTGAGATGAATTCACCACCTCTATCTGATCTTAAGCATTTCAATCTTTTTCTAGTTGCCTTTTCTACTCTATCAAGATACCATTTGAATTTCTTAAAATCTTATAATTTTTCTCTGAGATATATAATAGTCATCATTCTAGAATAATCATCAACAAAAAGAATGAAAAAAATTTCTCCACTATAAGTTTCTATTCCAATGGGTCCACACAAATCAATATGAACAATTTCCAAGACATCTTCTGACTAATAGTTTTTACTTTTAAACTTAGTCTTTCCCATTTTACCAATTTGGCAATTCTTGCATAATCCAACATCAAGTTTTCTCAAATTAGAAAGACCTCTTACTCTTTTGAGTTTGCTAATCTTGACCATAATATCAAAGTTTACATGACATAGTCTTCTATTCCATAACCAACTTTCTTCTACTTGAGCAATCACCAAGATCAAGATGAAATAGGTTACCTTTTTTTTTCCTGCTTGATCTAATCAAATTTCCTTGGTTATCTAGTAGTCTTGCCTTACCATTCATGAATTCCACCTTGAATCCAATGGTGTTCAGCTATACCACACTCATAAAATTGTGTTTTAGTCCTTCAACCCAATAGGCATTGTCACATAAAGTTTATTGGTCAATGAGATTTGGCCTTTCCCCTTTATGCAACAAGGTTCATTGTTTCCAAATCTTACACTACCTCCATCATAGTGTTCAAAATTTTTTAATTTAGCTTCATCTCTAGTCATATGGTGAGAACATCCACTATCTATGATCCATGTGTCATTTTTGCTAACATGAGAGACAAGTGCCATCTTATCTCCTTCATCATCAAATTCATCTTTTACAACAATATACACTATTTCATCTTCATTGTTATTAGAATCTTTAGCCATAAAACAAGTTTTCTTACATTTGTCTTTGTAGGATTTGTGACCTTTGGATTCCTTCTTGCCTTTGTACTTGCTGCTTTTCTTCTCTTCCTCGACTTCTTTGTTTGGAGACCTAGCAGCAATATGACCAATTTCTTCACAAGAAAAACATATTAGAGAGATTTTACCATTATACTTTCCTTTGCTCCTAGAAAATTTCTTTGCAAGTAAAGCTTCAACAATTTCAAGATCACTATTAGGACTTTCTTCAAATTCTTCCTCACTTATTGACTGATTATCTTTTATTTTATTTCTTTTTTCTTTGAGTGAGAATTTAGCTTCAAATGCAAACTCAATATTCTTGGAAGTAGGAACATAGTTGTCAAAGTTTTCTAGTTCAAAAGATATCAATCTTACTCCTAGGGCATCCAAACTTAACTTGTTATATGGATCTCATCTCTTTTCTTGAATAGTAGATACTCTAATTTCATAGATAGGAAGCAAAGTTTTAAGTACTTTTCTTACAACAATTTCTTCTTTGATTTCTCCTCTAGATGCTCTAATTGCACTAACACTGGCCTTGATTCTTTCCACAGATTTTGCAACATTTTCATCTTCTCTCATCCTCATTTGATCAAATTGTCCTCTAAGGATTTTTTATTTGGCTCTTCATACATTCTCATCACCTCCATAGATTTCTTTCAGTTTCTTCCACATATCAAAACAAGTTTTACAGTCTTTGACCTTATCAAATTCAACATAATTGAGAGAAAATGCAATGTCAATCATCATGATGTTATGGTTCTTCTTCTCAGCAATATCATCAACTGATAATGTTCTAGTGGGAGTTTTATATTCTTCATCAAGATACTTGCATCTTGAATCACTGATGGTATCTAGGTGAAGCCTCATAAGTCCTTGTCATGCTGCAAAGTTATCTCTGTTTAGCTTTGGAATCTCTCTCTTGTAAGACATCTAGATATTTAGCTTAGGTCCTTGAAACCTTCTCTGCAAGCACCAAAAGTACTGATACCAATTGTTGGAAATATAAGAGGAGTAACTAATAGGGGGGTGAATTAGTTACCACTAAACTAAATCCTAGATCCCTTAGATGTCAACTATAAAATTCAAATTGATAAAACTAATTACTATTGATACTTGGTAAACACACAAAATTGTTGTAACTCGGTAAATGCAAAGTGTGAATTACTTTAGAAAATCTTAAGATGTTATTAGTAATTACTTGAAAGCATAAAATAAATAACATAAAAACATGAAGCACTAGGATTTAACATGGAATCCCAATTTGGGAAAAAACACCAATGTAACTAGTTACTATTTTTCACTCTTTTGAAGTGAGCCCTATTAGGAGCCAACCTAATTAAAGGTTACAAAACAAACTATTAGATTTGACCTTGTTAGAGGATTTAATCACCATATTAGGAGTGGCCTTGCAAAGGGTCTTAAAATAATTCAATGGAATTGCCACCTTGTTAGAGGATTTACAAATGCCTGTTAAACCAACTCTATTAAGAGATTTTAGTTCATTGCTATAATGGTTAGAAAGTAACAATGAAATGAACTAATTGTAATGCAACTGAATTTCTAATTACAAATCTCTACTCTAGTTCATATTCAATCCTTCTTGATTGAATAAAACTTTTCTACTCCACAAGGATATATGCTTATCCTTCAAGTTCGCTTCCTCTTTTCTTATCTCTTTCGACTCATTCAACTTGCATCTCACATTTTGAAATCACAACTTGACCTTTTACTTATACCTTTTAGATTATCAAGTCATCTCAAATACAACTTAGAATAACCAATATTCATCACCTCAGTCGACTAGAATCAATAGGTAAAATAATTAAGCTTTACATGCCAAAATAAGAAAATCCTTGGTAGCCAACCCAGTATGGTAGAAACTGATTCTAAAGTGATTTCCTTTGTTCACCAATAGAAGCTCAGTTAACACTATGAACTTACAATATTCCTTTGGTAATGGAGTGAACTCGATTAACACTGACTCTATTTAACTTTTCCTTTGTTAACCAAGTGAGCTTGGTTAACACTCTTCTCTACTTAACTTCCTTCCATGCTTGAGTGAGCTTGGTAGAAACTACCTTCTACACAGAGTAAACTCAGGAACACTTAGTAGATTAGAAAAACTATCTTCACTAACCAACTGAGCTCAACATGCACTGACTATCAACTAATATGACATTTGTGTAACATTAAGGACAAAATACATTTAATCAATTGTATCCAACAATTTCATGATGTCTGGTTTTATTATTTTCTTTGGATTTGTGTAGAATCTATCCTCCTGAGTTTTTTTTTGGTTGAGTGATATTTTTGTTGTGTTCTCATCTATTACTTGTGTTATGATCTTTGTGATGGTGGTGTGCCATACAAGAGTACATTTGCATATATTTTTCAGGTGACTTGCAAGGCCCAATCTTCCATGGTACTTGCAAAAGTTATGATCATTTGGATTGGGTTGGGAATTTTCATGCCTACAAGCACTCATTTTTGGATGAGCATGGGTAGGGTAGGGTAGCATATGGAGGGGGCTTCTATCTCCAGAGCCTAGTGTCTATTTCCCAAGGGTTGGCATGCAGAAGATTTGTAATCAAGTAATAACTAAATAAAATGTGTGAGTGGTAATAAAACTAAAGATAATAAAATGTGTGAGCACCAGATTAATTTTGAGGACACAATGTGTGAGCACCCATTTAAGTTTGAGGACACACGATCTTAGCTTAGGATTTTTTATGCCAAATGACTCGCCATGATGTAAGACCCTACTTAGTGGCCCATTGATTGTCCGACTAGGACTTGTAGTTTATGCATTGTCTATGTCTTGGTTTTAGTCATCATATTGCTTGGTGTGTGTGTGTTAGCCATGGATGTTTGATTGTGTGTTTTTGTGGTTGGATCACTATCTCCATCAGTGTAGTAGGAGTGGGCCTATGGGTTCTACATGGTTGGGAGGCATAGCTACCTATACCACAGCTAGGGATTGATGTATAAAGACATTCTTTTGTCCTAGTGCGACTATTGCTGGATATTTTCACTTGATACTTAAGGTTTTGGATTATGCTCTCATTGGAGTGTTCGGATATCATGTTTAGATGATGTTAGTTTATTTGACACATTCCTATATTATGATGTCTAGCATATGATTAGATTATGTGAATTGCTTCATTGGTGTATCTATTGCTTATTGGTTTAGCATGTAAGATTTTGTGTTTGTATGATGTTTAGCATATGATAGATGATGTAGTTGATTTATTGGATTATCTAATTCTTTACTTTTATCATGTTATATTTCCTTATTCTTATGTTGTAGCACATTTTAGTGGTGATGTCCTCATAAGATAACATCAATGATTTGGTCAATAGTTTTAGATGTTATGCGCAAGGGATGGCTAGGATCCATGATGGTCTTATGATGCTATTATTAGTTGGGAGGAACTATGTACTTGTTTGGTTTTTTAGTTATTATGATGTTATTTTTGTATACTGTAATGTTTCTTTTATTATGTTATTTTATTGCTATGGTTTGGATGGATATATGTTCCTCTTTCTTGTTTCATGGCATCTTGTTGTTTTCGCACTTGAGTGTTCATTCCTTGATTTACATGGATCCAATACTCCCTAGTGTGGAGGAAATTTATTTCCTATCTTTTTGCTTTTATGTTTTTTGGCTTACTAATTTGTATCCTTATGCGAAATTGTGCTTTCTTGTGTGATAATGCAATTGTTCAAGTGGAATGTTAGGTTTCCTCACACAATTTGGTGAATCCTTGCATGAAACCCCACAACAATGCAGTTCTTTTAACTACTAATCCCAGCATCTCCTCATGTGAGATGGTGTTTCCTCATGTGGCTTAGTGTACTTTCTAGAACAAAGAGGTGCTTCCTTGTGTCAGACTGTCAGTTCTAATTTTCTCACACAAAAAATAAGGGGCCTCTCTGCTATTTTTCAGGGAATGCAACTTGGACTTTTGAGTACCCTTTTAGGATTTTTTTTGGTTCCATGTTTTGACATATCAAAGATTTTGTGTTATAATGTCATCTTTGGTTTTCATTCTTGAGTTGTGTGTGTCATTTTGGTAGTGGTGTTTGGAGATTTTGTTGGTTATTGGGATTGTGGTTAAGTCTTCTATTGCAATCTTTGTGATCCTTGTATGGTGTTGACATGTGCATTCATACTTGTTAAAAAAAATTTAAAAAAAATCTTGGCCTGGATTTTTATGGAGAGTGAAGTAGTAAAAAGTCAAGGTAGAAGCCTCTACACCTACAAGGATAAAAGAGGAAGAAAATTTTCAAGAGGAACCACTAGAGGTTTCAAATTTACATATAGAAGTGGTCATTGTATCTAAGCTTACCCTTACATCTCAAAAAACCACTAGGAGATCTGCAGGGATGCCACTAGTGAAGGTTGATGAAGTAAAGGAAGAGGTATTGCATGTTGCTTCACCATCAAAAATCCCTTCTAGGAATCCCAAATCCAAGCCTAAGGCTAAGAGACCTAGTCCTAAGAAGTAAAAGGTGAGTGAGTTTGAAACTAAGAATAAATCAAAACAAAAATATGAGATAGAAGAGAAGATAGATAAGAAGAAAGGCAATTGGAAGCCTGCCATGAAAAAGATAACCAAAATAATGGAGAAAGGACTAATAAATAAATTGAATAAATACTATGATAGGTATATATAGCTCAGATGAAAATAAAACAATATAAGGCAAAACAACTTAGTAAGCTATGTGCTTGTATTGCTAGTGAGACTAGACTAGTTGATGAACACATCAAAGATACTAAAGATTGTATTTCAGAAGGAAATAAGATATATAAGTATTGTATTAAATATTCTTTCAGAGACATTGATAAATTGATCAAGGAAGATGAAGAGAGTTTGGATAAGTTGGCTAAGGCATATTAATATTGATGCAGGAGCATCTAGTGGTGTAAGGGCAATCCTATATCACCCAAAAATATGCTTAGAGATGGTTTATGTTTAATGTGATTTCATTTCTAGATACCCATTTGGGTGAAATAAAGGTTCCAACTCTCATAGTTCCACTAAAAGCTTTTTGGATTAGAGTTTTTAAGCACCTTGGGATACGTGTAAATGCAAAAGTGGGTTATTTTGCAATTAAGCCAAAATTATGATGATTTTGAGGGTTTAATTTGGAGGTATGATAATAGTTATAATTTAAAGTGCTTTAGAAAAAGAATCAGGTCAAAAGGCTTTATGGTTAGAAAGTAATTACAATTTTAAGT